>CATQJA010001783.1:0-104842 GCA_958295435.1 Mesorhabditis spiculigera | reverse complement strand
AATACTGTAGATTTCAAACTCAGCCTTTCTCGTTGGTGTAGGTGACTCTGAAAAACGTAAAAAAATTAAATTTAACGTATAAGGCGGGCCATCATTTGTTTGGATTTTTAAATTAAAAACGATCAACATAAAAACACGAAAAATATTTCTGAAGCCATGCTCGTAGTTTTCGAAGCGAGATTAGAACCGAAGTCGCCTAACCGAAGCCTACCCCATCACATCATCGTCGTTCAGCCCCTCGATTCCCCACAAGGCATCCGAGTCCATAACGGCCACCTGAATAATGGGAATCGTAATTGCCAAATATATCTTAGTAAATGACACGCAGCGTGAAACCGTAGTACCGACTGGCTTAAAAAAGGTATTGGACCGTTAGCGGGGGGACGTGCAGGGTGTCCAAAAAATCGACCCACTACCGGGCGCAGTCATGTTGGCTTGTAACGATTCAGATATCTATCGAAGGCTCTTGGAAAGGCGAGAAAACATGCACTTTTCGTTTTTCAGTAAATTAATTTAGTAAATTTAGAACCAAAATCCATGAAAACTGTAGATTTTATGCAAAATCAGCATGCTTGCTAAAGTTAACAACTCGCACCTGAACGTGATTGTGCAGGGTGGGATCGTTCTCGCAGGAGAGCTGTCCCCTCAGCTCGACGCATTCATGAGTCCCAAATACCGGTGCGAATAGACCGAAAATCAGTGACAGCACCAGTTTGTTCAACATTGTTTTCGCCGGAGAACTCGGAAAAAACTGAAGCTTCAGCTCCGAGAGGCCTTCTTATAGCCGTTTTTTTCTGTGTCCCCACGAAATTCTGGTTTTCCAGCCCGCCCAGGCAGCACTCTCGTGACTCAATGTGCTGATAAAGAACAGATTTCGGCGGAATCGGTTGGCCGTGAATAAAATTCTGATATCATTTCAACAGTTTCCTTAGCTAAAGCGTTGGTCGCCAGCTAGGGTCGAAACACCCGACCGGATGCGGAACGCTCAATAATGCTGAATCACGGTCCAGAGGTGACTGCAACCATTACATCATCTGCAAAATTTTTCAAAATTCGTGCTTTTATTAGAATTTTCGGGCCTCTTTCTTGACCTTAAAGGGACAAAGAAGTCAAGGTTCTTGTGATCAGGAACCGACGTCTAAAAAATTGAGCGGAATTCCGTTTCCTGTTAGTTTATTATGGTGCGAAAAAATGCAAAATATTTCTCAAAAAAAAAGGGAAACTAGCGAAAAACTCTCGTTTGTAGATGTTTTTCTGTATTTTCCGTTATTCATTTTTATTTCCGATTCTAATATTAGTAATTATTGTTAGTTAATTATTTTTTACTGTGTACAAATTTAACAATCAGGATTTATCCAACATGCTCATGTTTTCGATGCCTCAAGGCGCGGCCGAAGCGGCCACCGGCGCGGGTCTCGTTCCGCTCCAGTCGGATGACGCCCAACTAAACTACTTAGTAAATAAGTATAAATTAATTTGAAAAATGTGTTAATTTTACCCGAAGGTGCAAAAAAGGATTTTAAAGGCTCTCAGAAACTTTCCGCCCGATCGGTACCAACCTCTTGCATGGTGGGCATGAACACCTGCGGCAGCTGTAGTTTCACCTTTTCTCCAAGAAGCGAGTTGCAGTAGTGGCGGAACTGTAAACGAACTTAGAAAACCACAAGTGGGCGATCCGCACCGTCAAATAGGGATCCGGCCGGTTATTAATGAGAACCGGCAAAAAGTCCGGGTCGTCCGCGCAGCCATAGACCAGAAACTCGCCTTTCTCGTTGGTGTAGGTGATTCTGAAGTAGGCAAAAACGTTTAAAATTCAATTTAAAAGGCAGGAAACCATTTTTTGAAAATCCATTTCTGCAATTTTATCAAGTCATGTTTTCGAAAAATCATATTTTTGAAAATCGGTTCCGCGAAAGTCGGTTTTCGAAAACCAGCATTCCGAAAAAATTGCCACCTATTTCGATTTCCGTTTATTTCGCGTAACGCCATTTCGCATGGAAGCCGATACTTTCAAACCGAAGCCTACCCCATCATGTCATCTTCGTTCCACCCGTAATACCCAACCGAATCTAACAAGAAAAAATCCGCGTCCCAAACGGTCACCTGAATACTCAAGAATAATCAGAATCTTGAATTTTTAGGATCTCGGATTTTCAGTCTCGAATTTTCATAACCTCGAATTTTCAGAATCTCGAGATTTCCATAGTATGAATCAACTTTACAAGCTGCAGGAATTGCAAGCTAACACCCTGCATCCAGGCCCGTAAGAGCGGGGGGCGAGGGGAATTTTGCCTGCGGCGCTGTCATTTTAGTCATATTAGTAAAAAATTTTTGGGGTCGCCCCGCCCCCCGAAATTTGGGTTTGTTACGGCCCTGCCTGCACCTAGCCGATTCAAATTTCTAAATCCTGAAAATTCGACATGCTAAAAATTGAAGACTTTGAAAATTATAGATTCTGAAAACGCGGGATTTTGAACATTTGGGAATCGCATTTGGAGATTCTGTAATTCGAGATTCTGATTTTCGAAACCTTGACGGATCGGGTAGACCCTATAAAAACCAAAGCGATTTTTCGACCCTAGTGCGCCATCCAAAAAATTTTATGGCAAGAACCATACCAACCTCAATGTGCTCATGCAGCCTGTAATCGTTGGCGCAGGAAAGCTGTCCGCTCAGTCCGATGCATTCACGCCTCCCGAACGCTGGAGCGAATAGGCCGCAAATCAGTGACAGTATGACCAGCATTTCGACAAAGATCTCAAACAAAGCCTAACTAGATTAGATTAACTCATAGCTCCGACCCCGCGTCTTATCACGGTATCTTCGGTGCCACGACAAAACTCTTAATTTCCAACCCGCCCAGGCAGCACATCGTGTGTTTATGCCGATAAAAAAACCATTTACGGGGGAAATTCGTTGACCCGATGAAAAGAATTTAGGCGCGACGGACGACAAAAAATTTCTTCCGCCGTATTATGGATTGCTGAATACGTATGCCTAGCATAAACAATTTGGGAAATAGGTTTAGCAAGAAAATCGGCGCCAAAGCCTTCCCTCTGACGATTTAGGGGATAGACGCCCATCTAACTCGACGCAGAAGTATCGGATCGGAATGATATGTTCACCATTCGAAAGCACTTGAAATGGCAAGTTTGCAACAATTTTAATAACCATGTTTTCATTTAAACGCGTATTTTATAACTCATTTAAAAAATTAAGGAACGGTCTCCAGCTAATCAACGGTAACTTCAGGCCATTTTGTTGGAGGAACCTGAGGCAAATTAGTGGCAACCAACCCCGCAAAGCCGCAAAATTCTACAAAATAGCTTCTATATACGCCATAATCAATAAAAAACAAGATTATGAGGATTGCTACAAACTCGCCATTTCAAGGGCTTTCGAATGGTGTAACTACCATTCCGATCCGATACTTCTGCTTCCAGTTAGAGGGGGTGGCTTTATTGCGATGTTGTGCCGTCGGTTTGAGAGATTCTTAACGGAATTTCTTTCTTGAATTTAGTTTACCACTTTTTCATTTTTAGACCTAGGAAACCATCCCTGACCATTTCTAGGCAACGCCGAACTTGTTTACTCCACAGAAAGAGGCGATGAAAAGACCGAGCGCCCCACGCCGCTCAGGAAAAACAACCCGCTTTGCACTATGCGATGGGTCGATCGGGACGTGTTTTCAAGTTTACGATGGATTCTTGCAAATGGATTACATTTCTGGCTATTTTTTAGAATACAAAGTTCCTGGAAATAATAATTTGCAGAGCAGTTTGAGAAATGGCATTTTCCTTTCCTTTGCTTCCCCGACGCAAATTTACAAAAATGTTTCTTGAGTAAGTAGCTATTTTTTACAGTTTTTGCCTCAAGGTCAAAAGCTTGCTAAAAACGCGGAAAACAGCTTTGCTAAACTTGTGTTTTAAGGCAATTTTCAGGCATTGCTTGACGTACAATTCAAAATAAACCTAATTTTTTATACTTATTACGATATGCTTCGGGTATTACAGATGATTGTATTGAAATTAAATGTTTAAGATGTTCCGCTCAAAAGCCATTCCTCAATGCTTTCTGCTCGCCCGGGGTCTATCCAGCCGACATACCCCAGGTGACCTACCGGTCCCGTCTCATCCGGACGCCAAGAAGAAGACCGTCGACTCGATTCTGGGAGTGCAAGATGAGAAAGAGGTTAGGCATCCTTTTTGAAATTCCTACAGAAGTTTTAGAAAAGGTTTGTTGAAGTTCGTCACGAATCTGCCGCCGAAGCTGCTAGTATCTCCGGGGTACCGCTGGAGCATCTGGTACGCTTGACTGTGTTTTTTATATTTACAACCGGCGCAGTGTATTTAAAATACTATTCTTATGGTTTTGAAATGCGAAAATTAATCTTGAAATACTTTACAGGCTGGACGTACTGTACGTATCTACCGCCCGGCTAGAGGGACCTCGCAGGCGGATTTTGGCAGGTCTACTGATGTGAGTCAGAGATATAAAACGTTTTGAAGCTATTGTATTTATATTATATAAATATAATAGTAATCAAAATCATTGAAAATTAGGCAAATTGGCATCCAAACTTTTAATGCATCGATTCTAGTCGATTACAATGTTTTTAGGTCTGGAAAATCGAGTTCGACACGCGGGAGCGCTGGGAAAATCCGTTGATGGGATGGGCTTCTAAGTAAGTTCTAACGAAAGATTAATAGATAGATCTAAGGAGACTTTGATAGTCAGTCATTGATAAAATTATTTAGCGGCGACCCCCAATCGAACACCAGCATGATGCTCACATTTGCTTCTCGGGAAGATGCCATACATTTTGCGGAGAAGAACAATTGGCAATGGGAGGTCGAGGTCAGGCTCAGAACTTAAATTTTTGTTCATTAATTAAATTATAAAAATTCCTTAAACACGCCGGTAAAAATCGAGTGTGACAAATCAAAAATCGCTGATACAACAAATTTTACAAAATTATTTTTAGTAATTTTCAAGTAATTTACGTTTCTTTAAAAAGTATACAAAACCGACTAAATAAACTCTTTTCTTGTTTTAACAATAATAAATTATTTAGAAAGAACAACTCCGCGAGATCCGCCCAAAAAGCTATTCCTGGAATTACGCGTGGAATAACAGAAAACGGGTCTCAACCAAGTAAAACAATTTTTTTTGCGTTTATGTGATAGCATTTTACATTCCATACATTGTGATATTTCTTAGATTTATTCAAGGGTAAATATTATAGAAAAATAATAGTACAAGTGGAATGCCCTTCATCGGAAAATTCTATAAATTATCGGCAGTTAAACGACAAAACAAATTTGGCTTTCTTCACGGCGTTCATTTCACAGCTTCTCCTAGAGTTGTGGGGCCCTCAGAATCGGGCGTCGGCCCTATAAATGTCATTTTTTTTCATGATTTTTTGTAGTTTGAGGTCTATTCCCGATTCTAGAGAGTCTAGAAAAACATGGAGGGGATAGGAAACTTACCCGTCTCGCCTGGGAACTAGAAAATTCTGATAAAGTAAGGAGGCTTTGAGAACTGATTTTTAGTACATATTCGGACGCTAGGCTTTTTAAGAGAATGTTTTATAATGGTTTTAGCTATAGAAATAGCTTTTTTGGTTTTATATAGATTTTAAAGGGTGATGTCATTATTCCTGCCCTTGATCAAAAAAAATAGAAATAGAAACTTGCTTTCTACCTGGCCGGATACCTACTGGATGTTGAAAACCAACCTTCCCGGCCATGAACGAACTCTCCCTCAGTGGTGGGAGAAGAACGTTATTAGATATAGAAGATGGTCGCTTAGAATCTGATTATTACTCCAGTTAAAGAGATTTTATAGAGATCCGCACAGATCACCGGTTTGGCACAGCACAAGTTATTGTAGTACTGCACGATTGGGGTCTGGGGCCTTCCCTATTTATTCGGCCTGGCCGTAGTAGGTGGAACGGGAGCAAGACCGTACTAATTGGGATAGGGCCCGGGAACGGCTGCACTTGGCTAGCCGAACCCTTACATAAAAAGTCCGGAGGACAGACAAAGACATATACCACCAAATTTCATTCACCAACGCTAGTTGTGAAATAGCGCTAAGGGTATAGTCGCGAGAGTCCCCTAAAGCTATAAGTCTGTATACCGGAGGATTTACATTCATTTCGCCGAATTTTAATCTCGCCGAATTTTCATTTTGCCGAATTTCATAGCTCAACCAACCTCCGATCCTCCGACAAAATCTTGTGCTAAACGTCCGGCAAAACCGAACCCGGGACGCTGGCGTCGGGCAGGCCATTTAGACCATTCGGCCATGGGAGAGACGAGCGAGGGGGAGGGGGGGAAGGGCTATGAAGGGTCGGGGGACGGAATGTACCTTTAACCATTGGCAGTCATCATCCCTTTAAAGCTATTTTACATTTTAGCTATTTTTGATTAGCTTTAGACATTTTTGATCGTTTGGCCATTAATTATAAACTTCGGGTGTTTGAATTTAATATCCCTTCCCTTAAACTCACTGATCATCGATCCGCACCGCTTCTCCCTCACACAGAATCGTCCCAAATGACACGCGCCGTCCACGATTACGCGGCGCAGCCAGGAATTTGTCGTTGGCGAGGAAACTTTCCCCGACGGGAAGGAGCCCATCTAGAAATTATGGTTTTCTACAGTATCTTGAGAATTTCTACAACTCATGGGACCAGGTCCCGGAAAGCCAACAGAAAATAAAAGTATCTGCCATTTCCATGCAATTCAGAGATCGGAAAAACTGAGGATATTCCTTGGGGGAAAACGCATAGCCTTGAACTCTGGCTTACCCCGGCTATGCTGAAGCTGCGGACCTGCTGGAAATCGGGAGGGTTTTCGGTTTTGAGAAGAGAATTTTGGCAATTTTAAACTATATTAAAATTACACATGAATTCTTTTCAGCATAGTTATAACTCTAGATTCGCTTTCGATTTTGGTAATATTTCGCGTTTGGTAATACTCGAGAACTCGTGGTTAATTTGGTAAATTATGTTTTTAGTTTTAAGGTATCAGTCAGTAGTTTAGTCAGTTTGCTCAGATTTCTCAAAAACACGTTTTGTGATAACGTAAATTTCCTCGCAAAGTGCAATCTATGAAATACAGTCTTGTAAAAAAATCTAAATGTGCAAAAATGACGTGGTGTGGTGATAGAGGCCGTCACATAATAAGTTTTTTTTTTGTGCAATTTCCTTACCTTTTCCGGGATCTGTGCCGACATCCCGCCATTCAGCTTTTCAAAGTGATTAGGCGAAGGTGGCGTCTGAGAGCAGAGCTCGTGCAGGTTTGAGGGAACGTATTCTAAAAATCGTGTCTTGGATCGTAGGATGCCTATACAGCGAATCACCGAATTAAATCGAATAGACCATCAAATTATCTTTACTTACCTGGAAACAGCGTCTTCACCTCGACCTCATGGATGATCGACCCGAGCCGGAAGCCGACTTTGCCGAATTTTTGTAGTGTGCTCATGAAAAGTGTCAGGTCAAAGACTCGGCAATCAATTGGAGGGATGAATAAAGAGCTGCCGAAGGGGATCAGTTCGATCTAAAGGAGCAGCGGTTGGACCACATTTTTTTAGATTCAACCTCGGCTACGGTTTGCTTTACCCCCCCCCCGCCGGAAGTTTTTGGCTATAACTTTTTTATTTTACATTATTGTAGGCTCAGGTTAAAACTCTTATTATATTTTTTTTTGACGCTCTATCGAATGGCGTTGCAAAAATCCCGACAAAATAAGCGAAAATACCGAAAACTTTGAGACCTTTCGGCTGGGGGGGGGGGGGGGGTAAAGGAAACTCTTACCTCAATCTCTTTTTTTCGAATAGATTGGAGAGATGCCAATTAATTGCAAATTGAGAATTCATGACCAGGTGGCATGGAAAAACTCACGGAGTACTGGATATGTGGATGTCGCCTCAATTCTTCTCGAACATTCCTCGTAACCATCGACAAGTAGGGCCAGACACTTCGAAGCGGGTCCTCGGCGTCCTCCCCTGCGAAGAAGAGGATTTGCTGATTCAAAAGTGGCTCAATGGCTCCGACCGTTAATTTATCTCGAAAAATCTAGCTTTAAAAATTTGGTGATGCACGGTTAAATTTCAGAATGTTTTCTTACCTTCCAACTCATCAACAGCAACCCGGGCAGCGATCTCCAGCCGTTGAGGTGTCAATAGTTGCAAGTGGACCCGCACAGGCTCGCAGTTCATAAAGATCCCATGTGTCCAGTGATAATTCGTGACGAAGGCACTTTTTGAGGCATCGGCTGCTGCCCGAAGGACACTCATTGGGGGCCCTAAATTCGAATTTATATAATACCCATTTTTACGGTTTTGAAACTAAAGATTGAAGAAAATTAGATTCAAAAATTTTTTCTGTGTCTTCAGACATTTAGAATGCAATGCCTACCGTATAAGGAAAAACTGAATCGCAAAATGAGCTGGAGTTCTTCTTCCAAAGGGATGGCCGTCCAGTGGAGCAGCTAAATGAATGAACGTTTATTGGTTCTTGTTAGCACTATCTCTCTGGCTCTCTCTCTCTCTCTCTCTCTCTCTCTCTTTCATTTCCACTTACCGGTGGCTTCTGCGCAACATTCCTATCGTCGCCCTGCTGAACCGTCGTTTCAGCGAAATATTTCTTGAGCTGGGACTACAAATTGCAAAAAGGCAATTATTACCGTAGTTTTCAATTTACCTCCAAATTGGAGCCATTTTGGAACGTTGCGTACTGAATTGAAGGGATCGTTCTCCATTTCTCCAACTCCCGCAGACGATCCGACTTCCAAGCGGAATCGGGGAACGTCCTGGAATGGAATTTTTAATCTAGCGAACAAAAAAAATCGATGAAGTTCTACGTTTCCGCAAAGGGTCTCTGCTAGTCTATCAAAAACAATTTTTTAGACGACCAACCTGGTTTTGTCAATCTCGGTCAAGTTGTTATTCTCAGCCCGTCTGTATTCGGTTCGAATTACCTAAAGGGGGATCAACAAACAGGTAGATGAACTGGCCTGTTCAAGCCGTTCACCCTGCACCTCGTCCCACATTTCCATCACTATCGCCAGTTTGATTGGTTTTTCTGCCTAAAATTTGTCTTTGTAGAAATTTCAAAATTCTCACATTAGCCAGCATATACCGCAACGCGTATTTCAGATTGTTCTCTCCAATATCTTCTAAAAAAAAACAGTTTTTTAATTTTCCGAATTTTTCTTACCGATCGCTACCACGACATTATCAGGGGTATCTGGCGTGCCGAAAAACTGATGCACCGAGTTGGCCGAGCCTGCTACTGCTGAAAAATTTGTTTACGACGTGATCACGCTTCAAATGGCTTTTAAGCTTAGGCTTAGGCTTAGGCTTCACTCACAAATTGCTGAATTCTCCGCATCGGCCAGGCAGAGGCGATCTGCTATCTGGGCCCTTGTATGCGGATCTGCACAGACGACGTGCATTCTAAAATTAAACGTTACGCTCCGATAAAATAATAAGAATAATTCGATCAAGAAAAACAAAAATTTAGCACAAACATAACTAAAAAAAACACGGAAACGTCTGTAGGGAGAGCCAGTAAAACTGAGCACGAACAATTTCCCTCGACGGCTCGTACGGATGAATTCTGATTTGTTAAACAATTTAAGACTAACCCGCATTGCTTTCAAACAGCGGCAAAATCAAATTTAATAATTTATTCTTAGTCGAAAGAATTTAAATTCAAAAATTCCTCAGTATTGACCTCTTATTTAACTAAAAATGATGGATGCGACCCCCAAAAATCAGCTGAACATCAATATTGGATTAAAAATAAACGTTCATTCATCAAAATTGAAACCAAAAAGCGCTCTCCGGCTGCATGTACCGCTATTCACGCCCGTCGGCTTTGCATTGAAATTTGGCGGCGCTCAAAAAGGGCAAAAAACGCAAAAAGCGAGCGAGCGCGGGCGACACCAACCGGAGGAGCATTTTGTTTTTCGCCTCCATCCTGCAAACGCGCCAAAAAATTTCGTCGATCCCGTCTCGCCGAAATTCCCATTTTCCTTCGGGGTTTTGGCCGCAAAGGGCCGGTTTTTGGGGGAATCGAGGCAAGGCAAGAGGACATATCGATGATTCGTTGTTTTTGCAAAAAATTGTGTGTGGGAAAAACAAACAGTACAGACAAGAAAAGCTATGAGAGGCCAATAAAAAACGGAAATAAATCGCCGGATGGGATAAATACGTTTCAAAATTTTCCAAAGCTATCACAAACATTCAATTTATTATAGAGCAAAAGGTTTAAAAATTACGAACGCTAAAACTCCACAAACAACTTGTAAGCCATAAAACAATCTGCAGGCTTCAAATTTACAGAAATAGAAAACAATTTAGCTAATTAAAAATAAAAAAGAAGCTTCTAGAAATTATTATCAAAAACATTAGCAGGCTTTACTATCGATTGCCTATACCAAGAGCTAATAATAAATTTATTACCTATTTCCAGCATCGTGAATAAACATTTTTACGATATTTTTCCATGCTTACGGCTATCAAAAATCACAACGGCACAGAATTTGTTCAGAATTTTTTCTATTGCAATTGCAAAGCAAAACAGCGAAGAGAGACTATTTTTTGTATAATTAATAAAATTAGATATCCAACATGATCAGTAGCCGAAACCCCGACCTTTTGAAAATTTGTTAGCATCATGCCATATTTATTGCCCTTTATGTACATGATGTTCCAAAAGGCTTCGAGTTCAAGGATGTGTACTAAAAATAGGTGAACCAAAAATAAGAAATTTCTCCATCAAAACAGCATGAAACTCGATGCTCAAAAGGCTCAAAATTTCCCGGAGCCGAGAAACATAAAAAGCCTTCTCGTCGGCCCTTGCGTGCGAAAAAGGCCGATTTTTTGAAGGGTATCTAAAATCGCGAAACTAAAAATACAAACTACAACATAGTCGTTATAAAATCTGTACGCAAAAAAAATCTCAAATGTATGCAAGGATGCTATTTTGAATTGCAGACTCTATGCTGACCGGTCGGTGCTCTTTTCTTGAAATCGCTCGGATTAAGCCCAAAACATTATATCCGTTTGCACTTTGCTGAAGAAATTGATTGCTTAGAGTTTTTTAGGAACTTGAATACAAAAATTGCTATCGACGACCTATATTTTTGAAAATTTAAAGGATTTAACTGGTTCTCAAGATCAGAAGAGGTGAAATAAGACGAGAAGAGAGAGAGACAGAGCGAGAGAGAGACCCCAAGATCCGAACCACTACTTCGAATACAAATTATTTTCCTAAGAATAGCTGCCCCGAATTCGAACTCTAATGCCAAGGAAGCGGAGTCAGAAAGAGCCAAAAACGCGATGGTTAAAAGTAATTATTTATTCCCGAGATGCTGCAGAGAGTAAAAGCAACGGGGCTAAGGAGAGAGTGAAAGAGAGAAAGAGTGAGAGAGAAAGAGTGAAAGATAAAAAGGCCGCTTCGTTTGAGCCGGAGCTACTCTTTGAGTTGGCCGGGGATCCATTGGAAAAGCGGAGATATGCCCCAACCGGGAAACCCATCCGGGTGATGCAAAAAGGGAAAAAGGGCAGCAGGAAATTCGATTTGATGCCCAAAACGATATGTCAACTCACCGCAGAGTAGATTGATTCTTGGGAACGGGGAGAATGGGATTTTTCCTCTTTTCTGATTTTTTTTACGCTGGCCTGTCTAGTCTGAATTCCGGGACCTGACAAAAAAGGATGAGAAGCTGACGCATCAGAAGAAAATTGTAGTTTTTTGATTTTAGAGAGAAAAAGGGCGATAAAGCGAGGGAGAGAGAGGGATGAGAGAAAGAGGGAGAGGGAGAAAGCGAGGAAGAGATCGTGTGAGAAACGGAGAGAGAGGGAAAGATACAAAAACCACCAGTTTCCAACGAGCGCCAAATTAATGAATTCATTCTTCCTGCAAGACGGATTCAAAGAACTTCATCAATTTTTCAGCATCGTGCGGCATTGACGATGAAAGAGCAAACCTGGTAAAAAAATCAAGATACTCTGGAAGCTAATCATAAAATATTGATTTTACTAAAAATCGCGTCTTCCAAAATTAATCAACGCTTAAAAAATCAGGAGAGGTAGATTCCGTAGTTTTTTATTTTAGTCTTCAGGTGCAGTTTTCGTATCCATGATTCGGTGGTCAGCTATTTTTCTAGGGATACCCTGCAAGCCTTAGAACATCAAATCCAAAAATCATTATTATCAGGTGCGGCAAGTTAAAAAATATTTGTGAACGGAGAAAAGATCCTGAGAATTCAAAACTTCGGAAAACTTCAAACCTTTATTCAATTTCCGAGTGACACTATAAATTCCTGCAAACCGCAAAAACGTGAGTCGATTACCGGAATGGCGCCCGGATCGAGCGCAGCTATTTTCCGGCCGGGCGGCCAGCCACTAATTTGGGTGGGTGCCTGGCTGAATAGCCAGCCAGCCAACCCTCCCACTCGCCGGGCCGGCTCACTTTTCCAAACTGCCAACCCGGAAAACGGGCCATTCCGGCGGCCGGAAAAAGCGGACTCGAAATTTACTGGGACCACCCAAATCGGATTTGTTCTCTACTCCCAACGGAGCAAAAATTGTAAACTCTAATTAGCCGTGTTTTGAGGCTTGGGAGGGTAAGAAAGAAAAATTAAACGAGTCCGAAAAACGAAAAACCGAAAGAATTTTCGAAAGTTTTGAAAGAAAAGCGTGAAAACTAGCAGCGATAATTCTTGATATATATTTAGTTTGCCGGCAGTTTAAGAACCGACTGATTACTTTGACATTTTGCTTGAGCATTTCCCGGGAGCCAACCAATAAAATCCGCAAAATTCCAATTTTTATATACACGGGAGAGGCAGAAAAGACCGTCAAAGAGATTTGTTTTTCGCAAAAAATTCAACAAATCTCATGCAAAAATATAAAAATCCATCATTAAAATTAAATGGAGAGCCAGCAAAAATTCTTCCGAAATTTAATCAGCAACAAGCCCTTTAAACAGTTCAAAAAGGGAAATTCAAAAAGCCCTTAAATACTTCGAAAATCCTATTTTCTGGGATCCTTCAGGCAGATTTCTGAGATCTATTTTTTGCTTCTACTATATAACCACACAACGTGAATTTTCGCTGTTTTTGGGATGTTTTCGGATATACGCGCGTGCCAAGAATGGGAGAAGATGCCGCGGCGTGGGGCCATATTTCAGCCATCCTCACCCCGGGCATGTGCTGAATGGAGTGCTTGCCCCCCTTCCACACACAAGTTAGCAGGGTCCCGAAAAAAGGGCTGAAGCGGAAGAGAAAACGAAAGGAGGAGCCGAGAGAAACAAAGCAACATGATGATATATGACATCCCGTGCGCTTCAAAGGTCTGGAGTTTTGCCAAGAAATGCGAGAGAGAGAGGAGAGGAGCGAGAGAGATGGACAGAGTGAGAGCGAGAGCGAAGGAGTGAGCGCGAGATCAAGAGAGACAGAGATAGCGAGCGCGATCTAGAGAATGATAGAAAATGCCAGGTCGAGATAGAGAGAAGGAGAGTACGAGGGACTGAGAGAGAGAACGAAAGGGAGAGAGAGAGAGAGAGAGAGAGAGGGAGCAAGAGAGACGGAGGGAGAGAGTGCGAGAATGAGCTAGAGATATAGAGGCAGCTAGCATGAGCGCTGAATTTTTTAGCTTTTGAAAAGAGAATTTCAGCGAAGAACCCCCGGATTTCTGATGCTTCTAGGTGTTCGAAAATGGGGCGACCCCCTCGAGACATCGCGCCGGAACCCAAAAATGGCTCTTTTCACACATAAGCTTTCTCGGCTAGTCGACCCGTCTTCACGAAGCGGGGCAGCTAGAGCCCCCCCCCTCCCCCAAAAAAAAGGCGAGAAAGTGGTAAGCAAAAGCAAAAAATCGACCTCGAACCCGGCGGCTAGCCATGGGCCAGCCTCAATTTGCCACCCGAGCCCCCAGCAGCCTCCCGGTCTGCCGGACCAGTCAACCGCCCGGAAACGGCTGGCTGACGCCGGGACGGCGGGGAGGAGGACACAAACAAATTCGGCGCCCAAAATTGGCGGCGTTCGCTTTCCCGCCCATTTTCCGGGTCGGATTGCGTTGCGCGATATTTGAGCATATATAGTTGGGGATTGATTGGTAGGAACAGACTGAGGCCCGAAAAATTCTAATTTTTGCACTTGAGTCATTAAAACCAAATTTTCGGCTTAAGTAACAAGAAAAATCTTGAAATTTAAGACGATTTTCGAGAAAATTCCTAAAATCATGTTTTTTTAAGCGAATTCTCTCTCTCTCGCTCTCTATCTCTATCTCTATCTCCCCCTCTCTCTCTGTCTGTCTGTCTCTCTCTCTTTATTTCTCTCTCTTTGTCCCTCTTGCTTTCTGTCCCTCTATCTACCGGTCTCTCTCATCGCACAAATCCCGGCTAAGGCGCCAAAAAAGATAACAATTACGAAAAAACTTGTAATATCGCAAAAACCCAAAAACCTCATAACTTTAGTTTTCGCAACGGCACGCGCAAGGAATGAAGTGTCTAACGAGGGTCTCGAGCTGACTCTCCCTCCCTGCAAGCCGTGCGAGATAGCGTGTCCCGGATGGGAAAATGGAGCAATCGCATTTGCCATTGGCGGCTCACGAGGATCTTTGTTTTTCGATGCCTCACTAGTCGCTAAGGATAGGGATGGATGAAACTTGAAGAAAGTGCAGCGATAGCGAGCTTCTAGCAATCCAAGAGGGTAGCTGAGGGATAAGAAGCTAAAAAATAAGCTCACGGCTGGGAAAAGCCAATTTCACAGATTAACGAGGGAGTCGCAGGGCAGAAAACACGGCTCCGACTTTTTCATAGGTTTTTGTAGTTTGACGTTATGCATGGAATTAGTGAGAAGCTTAAGATTTCCCTTTTTCAGATGAATAAAACCGAAGAAGATCGAGAAGGCTAAACGAAATTTTCTCAGAACTCCAAATTCATCAAAATCTTGACAGCGCTGCCCTTTTTTCACCCTGCCAAGACTCCAGGCGTCTTGACAAGGAGAGAAGGGAGCGAGCGAGGGAGACAGAAAGAGAGAGAGAGAGAGAGAGACGAGAGAGGGAGAGAGAGCAGGAGCTAAAAACACATACATCAGAAAAATATTTAAAAATACTAAAAATGTACAAAAAAACTGCAAACGTAGACATGCTTTGGAATAAACCCTTTGCTCCAGATAAGTCCGATTCTGAACTCTGCGCTCTCTCTGTCTCTCCCTCTCTCTCTCGCTTTCCCTCTCTAACTCCCTCTCTCACTCTCCCTCATTTTCTCTCTCTCTCTCTCTCTCTCTCTCTCTCTCTATCTCTCTCCCGATCTCTATCCATGGATACCTATACTCCACTTTTTCCACTACATCCCCTTTCTCAATCCCTCTTCGGGGGGCCAAGACGCTCATTTCCGATTCGAGGTCGCCGAGGCCCCGGGGCTAAAGGGCCCTGCAAGGGCATCCAACCGACAACATCCCCAGGTTCCCACTTTACGGATATCGCGCCAAAAAAAAGTGCATTTTCTTGCAGGAAAATAGAAGCAGAAAGTACCGAATGGAAATTATTTACTGGTCTTGATCGCTAGACTTAAAAATCGGAATGCCGTTTCTAGCCAAAAAAAACAACTTGAGAGACGAGGATGCAATCGAAAATAATTTTTTGTTATGTGTCGCCTCTGACTCGATTTCGACTCCCTCTTGCTCTATCTCTGGTTCTTTCTCTACACTTCTGGCTCTCTCTCTCTTTTTTTCTTTCTCTCTTTTTTCTCTCTCTTTCTCTCTCTCTCTCTCTCTCTCTCTCCTCTCTCTCTCTCTCTCCATCTCCCTCTCTCTTTCTAGCATACGAAACAAACGTTGGAAACGGAAAAACTAGTAAGTAAGGTGCAATTGCTGAAAAACACGAGGTAGGTAGATACTGTACGCACATCAGGGAAATCAGTGTATGCAAATTTCTTATCCCAGAATGCCAAGAAAGCATTCTGCCCCCCCCATAAAACTTGATCTCCCGCCTCTTGACGACCCGACCTCTAGCCAATAAAATTGTAGTGCCATCCCACCGCCGAGCGTAAATTGAGATGGGGCGTTGTTGAGAAAGAGAGAGAAAGAGAGAGAGAGAGAGAGAGAGAGAGAGAGAAAAGCTGAGGGGGAGGAGGATTACGCGTCTCATCTGAATGCTCCTCTATGTATGCTCCGGCATCTTCTCCCCTTTGTGCACCTCTTCTGAAGATAGGGGGAGGAGGAGCGCCTCCTCAGGCTCTCGATCCAATTTCCGTGAAGAGCCCTTGGTCGTCGTTGTCGTCGTGGGCCCGGCTAGTCGTCCCTTTTACGCGCGTGCTCCAATCAAAATACACCCCTCTTCTTGGAGGGCCATGTTTAGGGCCCAGATAGGGTCCAGTTGAGATGGCCATCCAGGGAGAAGTGCCGTTCCTCAAGCGGCTCTATAGGAATTTTTTGAAAGTCGCGCTATTTTTGGCAGCAAATGGTACTCGGTTTTTAAAGAATTCCGCTGACACTCCCGAAAATGGGATCCCGAAAATTGGTTTCCCGAAACTCGGAGTCCCGAAAAATCTGAGTCCCGAAAATCTGAATCCCGAAAATCGGAGTCCCGAAAACTCCGACTCCCGAAAATCTAAGTCCCGAAAATACCCGCAGTGATTTGGGTTTTTTTTGGGGCCGGAAGCCTAAAAACCAGTAGCCACATTTTCGGGAGTCAGATTTTTCGGGACTCAGATTTTTCGGGACTCCGATTTTCGAGGCTCCGAGTTTCGGGAAACCAATTTTCGGGAATCGGATTTTCGGAAGTATAAGCAAACCCCGTTTTTAAAGGAACTGGAAAGGAATCGACGTTGTCAGGACACTGTGTCTCGACAAATGCTGCTGGCAACAACAACAACTTTAGCCTCGATTTTCGATCAACTAGAATGTCATAAGGAAATCGTTAGATCCCCTATTTTCGCCCCACTCCTCGGGTGATACGCTCGAAAAACGCTAGCGGGGGAAACAAAGCCAATTTGCATCAGTAAGCTGGCGGGTGGAAAAAGGAGAAGAAAGAGAGGAAGGAGAAACAGAAGAAGGCAATGCCTTTCACACTTCTCTGATCACTTAGGGACTGGCTAGCTAAAAAATGGTGTACTTCCGCTTAAAGGACAAAAAGTCCTTTAAGTCCATAGAAAATCGGTAAATGCTAACTTCAAATTAGGTTTAGGGCTTCTTACCGTATTTTTGTGAAAAATACTGATCCCTCCTAGAACAGCTGACTACAAACTATATAACTCCAAAAATACCGAAGATACGAGTCGACCCTTCCTACTTGGACTATCTTAATACGAATCAGGCGCTACCCCTCGGGCACCCATTTTCAGCTGCCATCCAAATTAATCGTAGCGACAGCTGCTGGAAGCTCGGGGCTACGGTGAGCGCCAAATCACGGGAAACGGAAAAGGGCAATGCTAATAATAAAGTTATGTGAAAAGTGCTGACGTATAGAACAAAATATAGAAAGATTTTTGCAAACTCGCAAAAATAACATTGGGCTTGGTATGGATGCTTATCACAGCTAAAGAGAGAGAGAGAGAGAGAGAGAGAGAGAGAGAGAGAGAGGGAAAAGGAACGAGAGAGAGAGAGAAAGGGAGAGTGAGTGAGAGAAAAGGAGAGTGAGATAATAAACTAATGTATTTATTAAAAATTATAAATCTGAAAAGAAGGTGGTATTGGTATTTAATGGAGATTCAGAGCCGTTTCTGAAGTGAGATCAATATCCTAAAGGTACATAGTTCGCTTCAAATTGCTTGAAAGTGCCCTTTGGCCCCAGGGGATCAATTAGGATGGTTCCGGTGTGCTGTGAGAATCAGTGTATGTACTCTGTGAAGGGCCCAGTATGGCCTCATTCCCAACGCCCCAGCCCGCGCGCGCTTCGCATCGCCCTTTAATTGGGCCCTTCGGCCAGACGAAACTAATTTGAACACCACTACGCAGGGTGCGCGAGGACAGACAAATACACGGCAGAAGAGAGACAGAGAGAGAGAGGGAGAGAGAGAGAGGAGAGAGAGAGAGAGAGAGAGAGAGAGAGAGAGAAAGCACGATAGAGCGAATACGACCCCCTAATTTGCCTAATTTCGGCGGCGCCTCATCGGATATTTTAACGCGGCCCCGACGGCTCGAGCGGTGCCGCTAAACTTTTGTTCCGAGGCAATGAATTCGAGCAATTCTGCAAAAGACCCAGATGAGATACCGGTACCAGAAATTCGGCGTTTTGAAGATTGTTTCCAAAATCCAGACGATCCGACGTAACTGTTGTTAATGCACCCCCTCAACGTCAGGAATTTTTGCAATCCGATCCCAGATCCCATCCTTCTGATCGCATCATAATTCGTACATTGTACAAAATTTGCTTGGTTTTTGTCCAGATATTACCCCATTTGTTAGATATTGCATCTAAAAAAAAGGGGGTTTGTGTGCCCATCTTAAAACAAACAAAAATGTTTTATTTTGTATGAATGAACACGAAAAGTCGAAAATAAGAAAGAAACAAAACAAAATTTATCATGAAAAAGCCAGCCATTAACTGGGCCACCATACTTTGGTGTCGATACGTTTCTCAAAGTTTTGGTTATTTTCGAGGTTGACGCTTGTGTCGTCGAGGTGCTTCCTGGAAAACAAAGATAAAATTTATTAAGAATGCCAGGCATTTTAAAATCGAGCTCTAGCGAGTTCCTATCGTAAGAA
Organism: Mesorhabditis spiculigera; assembly: GCA_958295435.1. Lineage (NCBI taxonomy): Eukaryota > Metazoa > Nematoda > Chromadorea > Rhabditida > Rhabditidae > Mesorhabditis > Mesorhabditis spiculigera. The sequence continues at coordinate 86,108 of CATQJA010001783.1, read as the reverse complement.
TAGAGGACGTAGACAAAATAAGTCACCCACCAGCTAACCGTGAAAGGTCTGATCGTAGGGAGGGGCAGCGGGTGGCCGGGTTTGGATTGTTTTATTGGTGAAAGGAGCGGGCTCTTAAATATTCAAAATTTGACTTCTGGTTGGTATACTTTGGAAAATTTAACATACAAATAAATCCCGAAATACATCTAATAGCCAAAATGTACCTGGATCAGCGCCACGTCCTGACCATACCAATCTTGGGCGTAGCTATCCTTAAAACAACTGACTGATCCCAACAAAACCTAGAGTACCTGTTTAAACGGCAACTTATAAATTTTGTAGATATATGGGGAAAACTCAAACTCAAAGGGATTATCTTGAGAAAGCGCCAAGAGTGGGAGAAGTAGTGGAATTAGCAATTTTGCCAGCATTTTTGGTGTTGTCGTTGATTAGTCGATGATTACACTGTTCCATCGTGACCTTTGCAGGGAAAACTGTGGAAGGAAATGAGAGAGAGAGGGAGAGAGAGAGAGAAAGTGAGAGAGAGAGAGAAAGAGAGAGAGAAGAGAGAGAAAGTTAGAGCGAGGGTGAGAGGGCGACAAAGCGGGAAGTAGGAAGAAACAGGTTTGATGCTGCGAGAAAACGCTGTGATATGATAGTGTAGATGGTTCCCTCGGGGTGGCAGGTGTCGAGTACAACGTTCTTAATAAAAACAATATAATCCATAGTTTTTGACAAGTTCAACAAGTTCCGTGCCTTAAATTGACCTGCTAGAACCCAATTTCCATCTTGAGCTCTGCAAGATTGCCCCGAAAATGGGATTAATTCTGGCTCGATCGTGGGCGCAGCTAGGTGTGCTTTCAGCTTAAAATTTTGCTCCGAAAATTCGCTAAAAAAAGCTTTTAATCTCGGATTTGATGCCGAAAACCAAGACTACGACTGCAGCTACCACCACCACTACCACCACGCCTTTGCCCTCAATCGATGACGTTGGCCAATGCTACCCAAGGGCCGGGTATTATTCTACGAATCCAGTCGGTTCAAAAGTTACCTGGAGCGGACTTCCAGTGAAAGACACGAAAAATGATCTTATCGAGCCGCATATTGTTATGTCGATGTTTATGGTATGCAACTTTTCGAATTCGCGCAAAAATACAATTTTTTGAATTGCTATCAGAATGTCGAAAATGATAATGTCGAAACTCGTAATGTCGAAATTCATAATGTCGAAATTTCATAATGTCGACATTTCACAATGTCGAAATTTCATAATGTCGAAATTTCATAATGTCGAAATGTCATAATGTCGAAATTTACAATGTCGAAGTTTACATAGCTAATATTACCGGTGAAACCGCCAAATCTTAGCCAAAAAAATTTTTCCATCTTCTATTTTTTTATCTTATCTCACGACAGCATTTTTTTGCCTAGAATCCTAATTATGAATTTGACACAAGGGTTTCCCGACATTATGAATTTCGGGAATACTCTGAAAATAAGCAGCTGATAATAAGAAAAATTGTTTTAAATATTTTAAGCTGTCATAATTGTTTTCAGGGATGTGCTATTGCATCCGTCGTAATTTTGTACGCTGCTTGGTTAATTATACGCCGGAAATCTGTATCGATTGGTGTCAAATGCTTTTATTGACCGACTGCCTTTGTCGTCTCAATACGCAAAGCCTAATACTGTTCTATAAAGCGCTATGTATCTTGACGTAAGCGCACAAACGGCTTTGAAAATTACGAAGGCAGAAAGGCAAAACAAAAAAACTAAATCGTAGATAACTGACATGTTAAAGTCGATCAAATTAGGTTATAAAATTTTGTACATCAAACGTACTTTCAGCTGGTGGTGCGTCGATACAAAATACGAGCCCTTCAGCGGGTATTTGATCAATACTGCACTAACAGCTTATAACAAAGCAACAGTCGACGCTATCTGTCTTTTAGCTTTTGGATTGGCTCTTAATAGGTAATCTTTTCGGGTTTTTAGACAACCGAATGTGATTGACTTGGTAAAACATCCGGTTTCAGGGCGGCAAGTAGGTTTTTAACTACGGCTTAGCAAGAAAATGCGTTTAGTTATATTTTAAGATTATTTGCCGCGTTTCTGGAAGGTCCATCATCAAAAGTTATCGATAAACTCGCATGTATATTCGTCTTAACCTTCTTTCTATACCCAATCGGGGTAAACGTTGCGCAAGTTGGGAATTGTAAGTTTAATCATCTTAAACGAATTTTCATGTAACTACTATTCTGACTATTTTTCTATATTTAGTAGTAAACATCGAACAAAACTACAAATGCTATGGCGGCTCGTACTACAGCCCGAACAACTTGGAGCCGGTGTTGTTTTGGGTCTGGAACGCCTCACTTCTTGATGCTTCGAAATATACCTCTTACGTCGCAAAAGTGCTTTTCATTCTGGCATGCTTAATGGATATAACAACTTGTTATCAACTGTGGAGTATGGTAAGTCAAGTTTTTAAAGAAACCAGGCTTTAAAAAATCCCAAACTAACCTATCATTTTTGCAAAAATCATTCTATCGCCATCTGTTTTCCTTAAGTTCTACGATGTTCTAAATTTTAGAAACAAGTTTCGCTGGGCGAGAAGAACATCGATCTACATGTAATACGAATGGTAACCTTAAGAATAGATGCTGCTATTAATTTTTGTACTTTTAGATAGTAGCTACCCACGTTCCTGACATTTTCTACATTTGCTTCAATATTTTCTGGCCATATTTAAAATTCATACATTATCCTCTGACGAATTATCTGGCCAACGAAGTACCACGTTTTCTTGATAACGTCTTGCATGCGTAAGACACTACGATAAATCGCTCGAATCTTAATTTTTAGCGCGATCCTGATCTACTTCAACCAACCCACTCGCGTGGCCTCAATCTCGACGATGCAGACAAAGTTATAATCGACAAATTAACGGAAAAAATAAAATACTGGACATGTTTGAATAAAGATTACTTCTGTCTCCTGAGTTTTTAAGAGAGGAGGATTGAGAGACGCGAAAAACGCCAGAATCGAGTGCTCGTGTGGACCAGGTCTCGACAGACCCGTTTATAACCAAATGACGTTGAAGTATATTTTGATCTTTGCCGCTTTTTATACCCAACGCACAAAAAATTACAATACCTTAAACGGATCCATGCCTAAATATTTTCGAGCTCGCAGTTAGGTTAAGTATCGTTTTTGGAGCGTTACGTAGCTGCACTTGATACCCAGTCAGTCGAAGAGAACAATTTTTGCCCTTTCTGATCTTCTGAATTGATCTGTTTTTCTGAAATTTTCTATTCTTATTTTACGTTTCCTAAATGTTCACCGCTCGGCACTTCGGGCCAGGACGGCGGAAAATACACGTTATAACGCACTCCGTGATCACTAGATTAGCGGCGAGAATTTCGGTTACATGCCAACCTTTTGAACAACCGGGGGTGTACCCCCTTTTTTGGGTGCCTGGCGTACCCAATATCTTTGTCCTACTAAATCTAACGCCATCGCAAAAAAACTTACGACGAGATTCCTAAATACTGTAAAAATGACCGGATCGCTGCTATCAATTCGAATGCTGGGATCAGAGCAATTAATCTACGACTATGACTATGATAATGGGGACTGTTATTCGCCCGGATCACCCTATCTGACGCGTTGGATGGAGATGCCCGAGCAGCGGGACCCGAAGATTAACACCTATGCTATGCTGATTTGGATTTTGGTAAGTTGATGGCAATGGGGGTGTAGATGTAAATCCGTTCGTTCTACGTCTTGCTACACGCGACTAAAAAAACGTATTTCTCTATACCAACAAAACGTTCAGCACATTTGTGTACCTTGTAGAAGCGCTACGTCGCTGTGCGCGCCATGAAAAGCATACGCAACGTTAAATTTGATCGCAATTGGATCTCTTGCAAACACATCGTTTACCGTTTTCAGTTTGGAACGATCGGATTCACATTGTCGACGTACGCCTTCCTGCTCATCTACCGCAAGAAAGCGCTTTCTCTTGGCTCAAAGCTCTTCCTCCTCTCTTCCTGCTACATTCGAGCAACACAATCACTTTTCTGCTTCTTCAAGGCGCACTGCGTGATGACGTGAGTATCTAGCGATAGTCTGATATTGCGTGTGGTCGCGTACTATAACATGGTACTGTGATATATGAAATAAAATATCCACGTTTTCAGGATGTGGTGCATAAGCTTGCGGCGCGCTCCATTTAGCGGCTTCTTCTTTAATAACTTTATCTCAAACTATCACCAAGGTGTCGCTGATACATTAAGGTGGCTGACGGCTGGGCTTGCTCTTAACAGGTAAACCGGCTGGTCTGTTTCGCGTTAATGCACTAATGAGACCATTAATCTATCAGTTTCTCACTTCACTCTCTCACTCTCTCTCTCTCTCTCTCTCTCTCTCTCCCTCTATCTCCCGCTCACACCTTCTGTATCACTATTATCTCTGACTCCTTTTCGTTCTTTTTTGCTCGCTCTCTCTTTCATTCTGTCTCTCTCTCTCTCTCTTTCTCTCTCTCTCTCTCGCATTCTCTCTCACTCTCTCTCCCTCTCTCTATCGGTCTCTTTCTCTCTCTTCTTGCCGGATCGGCACTGATGGAACATTGCGTAAGTTGTACCTCAGATTTTTCGCCGTCTACTTCGACGGCTACTTCTACAAGACGGTCGAGAGAACGGCATTACTTCAAATTATTCTTTTCTTCTTTATACCGGTAGCTATGCGGTTCGCGATGAGCGTAACTATTATGTAAAGAAATATACTTGTCTTCAATTAAATTTTTTTTGTAGAGACAGGCATACTGGCTACATCTGCCACGGGGGTATCTACTTCAGCCCGGGGCAACTGGCCCTAGCGATTCTCTACGTGTGGAACCCGGTTTTCTGGGAGATCATCGACATCCAGGAAATCGTCATCTCGTACCTGTATTGGGTGACGTTTGTCGTTGATTTGATGACGTTCTGGAAGATTAGGATGATGGTGAGCAGCAGAGCCACGCTTGTGGATGCGTTGCGGTTCTGGCACGGCCGTATTAGCCAAAAAATCCAGTAGCGCCGCGTAAAAAATGGTCTGTCTGTCTGTCTTACGTTGCCTTACGGTTATTTCAGGAACAAGCCTCGCCCGGCAAGAAAGGTGGCGACTTGCGGTTGTTGAAATTGGTTTGTCTCTCTCTCGCTCTCTCAGGCTCTCGCTCTCTCTCTCTCTCGCTCGCTCTCTCTCTCTCTCTCCCACTTACGTCATTAAGATGCTGGCGGAATGGCTTCTCAACCTGTGGAAATTGGCTCTTCCCGTTCTTGTTCACTTGATCCATGACTGGAACTACATATCGGTCGCCCGAGTGCTCGTCAACGATGTTCCAACCTATCTAGAGTATATTGTACACATGTAAGTCCGAGATGTTGAACCTGCAAGTAATCCTTCAAAAAGCTGCATTTTAATTTTAGTAACAATTTTTTTACAAAATTTTGAAATTATTTTTCGCCATATTCTATGTTGCATTTTAAAAGCATTAATTTAGCAAAAGAACTACGTTTTAGGGCAATCCTGATCGTGTTCAGCCGTCCGCAGCGGGAAACAGTGTCGTCCACGCGACAAACGACAGGACAAACGTGAATTTTTATACGCCCTTCCCTCTAATAAAACGTTGCTACCGTGCTCTTTATCACGCCCGATAATCGGCTAATTTCGTGTCAATTTGGGGCAACCTCAATCGGGGAGAGTGTTCGACATATGTGGCTTCCGCCAAAAGCGATTATCACGATCCGTTTCTAACTAAAAGGTCTCAGGAGCTGCAGGGCTGCAAGCTCTAAACCTTTGCGTGCTCGATTAACAAAAATCTTTTCAATATTGCTTCGATCATTTTTGATTTATAAATTCCGACAGGCAAAGATCGCAAAACACACAACCTGGAAAAGGCTCGACCGAAAAATCCCGAAAGGCTAAAATGCCGACAGCCAGAGTTCCGACCACCTAAATCCCGAAATATTCTTGAGGCTCGTTTGAATCCCATTTCTTTTTTGAAAGCTATTTAGAATTCGGGTTTTTGTTCGTCGGTATTTTGGCCGATGGAGATCTTGGTTGTCGGAATTTTGGCTTTGGAGAATATCGCTGCAGGGATTCTGGCCCTGCGGATTATTTTTGTCGGGATTTTCGCTTTCGGGATTTTAGATTACGGAATTACGGGCTTTCAGCATTTTGTCTCTCGGTATTCTGCTTTCCCGGGTTTTTCTGTCAGTATTTTTTAGGTCGGGACTTTGGTGCGTAGGGAGTTAGCCCCTCAGGATTTTTGCTGTCGATATTTCGGCCCACGAGCTTTTGATTTGCTGGGGTTTTTTGCTGCTAATTACTTTATCCGAACGTCCAGAAGATGACCGGCACACTCTTCAACATCTACAAGGGCCATGGCCCAACCAGTGACATCGAATACCTCTACTATGAATATTACACAGAGGACGGAGGATGCCACTCGCCCGGCTCACCCTGGCTGGAGAAATGGGTTGAACTGCCTCAAGACCGTGATCGAAAGCTCGACACGTACGCCGCGCTCATTTTCTTCATTGTGAGTTCCCGCCGTTAAACAAAAGATATTTTTCAGTTTGGCGTCATCGGCTTCCCACTTTCCCTCTATGCCTTCTACATCATCTACCGCAAGTAGGAGCTGTCCCTCGGCTCCAGGCTGTTCCTCCTTTTTGCCTGCTACATCCGGGCGACACAATCATTGTTCGACGGCTTCAAAGTGCACTGTATTATTATGTGAGTGGTTGCCGATCCCGACGCACCATGTATTTTTTTAGGTGGTGGTGCATCAACGTGGAGAATTCGCCGTTTAGCGGGTTTGTATTCAACAACCTGATAACCAGCTATCATATCGTTGTCTCCGATACGGTGCGCTTCTTGTGGGCTGGGCTGACGGTTAATCGGTTGGTTTCTGATGTTCCGGCTTCATGAGCTTAAGCTAAGCCTAAGCTAAGCCTAAGCTAAACAAAAAGCGAAGTATAAGCTAAGCCGAAACCCAGCCTAAGTCTACTTCAGGTTCTTCGCCGTCCAATTCGACGGCTACTTCTTCAAAAGCGTCGAGCGGCTGGCGATCCCGCAGATCTGCTTCTTCTTCATAATCCCAGTTGGATTTCAGCTGTCCTGTTCCGGCGATAGGGTGTAGGCTCCCAATTCAAAGATTAATATTTTTCTTTGTTCTTAAAAATTCTTTTTCTCTCTCGCTCTATCTCTCGCACTTGCTCTCACTCTCTCCTCTTATCACTCTCTCTCTCTCTCTCTCTCTTCTCTTCCTTTGATATCACCTCATTTAGGGATGAAGCAACGGGCCACGTCTGCCGTGGGGGCTACTGGTTCAGTGTCGGTCAACTGGGGATGGTTTATACGCTCGGTTGGAACCCAGAATTCTTCCCAATAATGCGGTATGCAAGTACCTTCATTGGATACGTGTATTGGGCCACCTTCGCCGTCGACCTGACCACGTTTTGGAAAATCAGGCGGATGGTGGGTCGGATAATTCGTCATAATGGCAAAATGTCGAGTTCTAGGCATTTTATGCGGTCGAAATGTTCTGATTTTGAAATTTCATAACCTTTAAGTTGCTAATGCCGAAATTCTGAATTTGGAAAGTTCGTCGCGTCGAAACGCATAGGGACCAAATTTCAGATTTCTCATTTTCAGTATCCCGAATTTTCATGATGCCGAAATTTAAGTGTCGATTTTTATAATGTCAATCACAATTTTAAATTTTCATCACCTTTGAGTCGACAATGCCAAAATTAATAATGCACATCATAAAATTAATAATGCCGAAACATCGCAACGTCAAAACTCGCAAATTCTACGAAAAAAAAATCAATATTTCAAATCTCGACATTCTTAAATTTCAACAATACAAAATTTGGCGATCATGAATTTCAGCATTTTGATTTTCGGCATTGGGATAGCAAACCCTGTGATTCCCAAACATCTTAATTTTAGGAGCAAGCGTCGCCCGGCAAAAAAGGAGGTGATATCCGGCTGCTAAAAATGGTAAACACCAGAAATCAGTTCGACCACCCGACATTCAGATGATGGTCGACTGGTTCTCCAATATCTGGAGGCTGGCCTTCCCCTGGCTATTGACCTTGCCGGACTGGACGCACATCTCAATAATTCGCATCATGACAAACGACGGCTTCCTGGCGTTCGAACGCATTTCTCAGATGTGGGAGGGCGTTCTCAAGATCACAAATTTTGAGGGAACGGATTTTCCAAATTCCCGGACATCGGAATTGAAAAAGTCGAAATTACATATCCTGTCCTAGTTGATGTTTTGCAATGCCGAAATTTCATATAATGTAGAACTTTTTATACTTCTCCGAGTTATTATTTTTATGAAGAAGATGAAAATTGTGACTTCGACATCCGGGATTTCGACATTCCAAGAATTTAGAGATTTTGGAATTTTGGAGATTTAAATTTACGGCGCCTTATATCAAAACATCCTAGGGTCGTGCTCATCGTGTTCATGCGGCCGCAGAAGACTTGAGCGCCTTCAGTTTATGAGCGACTTGCGAAGGCCCACTATTTAATTATGCCAATGACCATGCATAGTTTTCTAGATTAAATCTCATCTCTCCCTCGCTATCTCTCGCTCTCCCTATCTACAAGTTCCAGGCTGATTCTGATCGTCTTCATGCGTCCGCAGCGGGCGTAGCGTCCACCTGAAGTTAAAGCAAGACTTTTTTTAAAAATAAACGCGATTATGTATTACTATTAACTTTCCTAAAAACATTTATTCTACGAAAAACAAACTCATTTTCTGATTTTATAAATTCGGGACACTAAGGAAAATGTGAGAGAGGAAGGGATAGGGAGTGGGACAGAGAGAAAGAGAGAGCGGGAGAGAGAGAGAGACGGAGAGAGAGCGAGAGAGATAGAGCGGACCTAGAGGGACCAAATAATGAGCCAAAGAAAGAAACCAAATAATAACCGTGCTGTTTTAATAGGTAGACCCGGATCTCGGCGATTTCGGATGCGATGAGGTAGTGGCAATCACTGGAAAATAGCGTGCGTCATTCTGCGAAATTCATGATTTGCGCCTCGAAAAAATACCTGTAGAAGCGAGTGTTGATCGTCGTCTCCATTTTTTCGTCAGCACCTTTGTCATTTCCTCGTGTTGTAGCGTGACGAGAAAGACGTTAACGGCTCCTAAAAGTGAGTTGTTCTCGTCTATTACGAATGATAGCGAATTTTCCCAACAATACTGCTAGGCATCTTTGATTTCCGTGTCACAATCGGTTTAAGTTCCCTGAGGATCTTTGCTAGCTTGCCTAGGAGTTTCCGATACCGGTTTAACCCCACCTTTCGCCACATGACAGTTGTACCACACAACCTGATATCTCGCGAGTCCAAAGGGATTATAGTTCAAGAAAATATCCGGGATAACGACCAGGAAAAACTCGGAAAGTATCGTACAACCTACGGAGCACAAAACCTTAAGGAAAAAAATTCGATTATACCGATAGTCCTTGTCGTTTTTATCATTTTCCGTGTATACGTCTCGCCAGTCCAGCCTCCCTTTAGTGCGCTGGTGATCTTAAATCTATGGCCTTAATTTTTATTGGTTATTTTGCAAAGTTTGTAATCGACTCAGAGCGTTTCTGGTCAACTCTTCTGCAGAAAAACCAAGCGGAGATTACCTTAAAGATTTTCCAAGTAATCGGCAGATACAGCGAGCTACTAATGACAAGCGTACTCATCCGGAAGTATAGCATGTACTTCCAGATACCGGGGTGGATAAGCGCTTCGGAAGTCAGGCAATATGCTGAGCTGACGGTTGGTGTTCTCCGGTTTGTACAATATACACAAAAATGGCGGCCCACGATGGAGACGTAGGTGGAGATGCCTGGAAAAAGGTCTTGATAGCGGATCTTAAAAATTTTTCTTCTTTTTTCGTTAAAATTCCCAAGAGAAATTGTATAAATCAAAATTGCAAAATGTTGTGCCCGAAAAACTTGGTAATAAAAGCACCGGAGTTTACCCGCAATTAAAGAAAAACTAAAGCTATTCGTGAGGCTTCGATACTTGAGCGGATCCATCACGGCAATCACCCTGAAAACGTTTAGGTACTGTAATTAATTCTTTTAAAAAGTATCTGAGTTGTAAGTTACCGATCAAAAGAAACAGCCAGCGTTGCCGCACCCATTAATTGATATGAAAATAGGAATAATGCAGGAAATACGTATTCTATACATTGGGTATTTTGAATGGGTTGACCACCTAAGAAAATATTACAAGAGAAATTGTACAAAACAATTTGTAAAATACAAATTTTATCTTTAAAATTTTTAAAAATACCGGCTTCATCCCAGAGCCACGTAAAAACGAAAAGCGCCTGCCATGAGGGTAGCTATAGCGTGTGAGGTATCCGGCTATACACCTAATGCCGAGCGTCACCAGTTCTTTTTGGCTCCTGCAAATGTTTACCAGTCGTAATCAATCGGATAGAGATGAGACCAACAACCAAAAATCATGATTGCGTTTTCCGGGTAATAAGAATGGATGCATTAATGAAACTAACCCACCTCAAATGTCGATTGCCAAAAATCATCCCAATAAACGGAATGTCGCGTACGATCACGATACTTGCTAAAAAATTACTACTCAAGGGTTCTTATCCAGGCTAGAGCTTTTTAACGCTATAAATACTTGGGAATTATCGACATTTGCTCAGGGTTCTCTTACATTATCGGGTGGGGGGATCGATCTTCTTACATAGTTGCGCTGCCATGAGGTCTAGAAATGGCCAGTAACATATTAAAAGGCTTCAATAATGAATTTAGTAGATGTTAGCTTTGTTTTAAGCGAAAAACCAACAATCCATTTAACGATCCAGATACAAGGAAAATTCAAATTTTAAGCCAATTTTGGTTGAAAAATGGTACTTTTTTATTTTTATGCAAGATTTGTGTAGTTTTTATGTTTTAGAATGTTAAAAAGGAAATCAAAACCATCTAAGTTTATTAGAGAAATGCGATCCTTGGGAAAGGTTTGGTTCAACTTCTAATGTACGGAAGCACCAAATCGCAATTGTACTATATTCGCATTCAGATATTTCATATGGTAAATTTCTAGCTTTCTAAACGTCACGGACAAAATGCCTGACGATAGCTACAAAACGCACCAATTACAATATACAACGTATAGCCGATCACCGGCGGAATTGGGTTGTCCATGTCGTTTATGCCTCGAGCGGTAGTGTTTCGACCTGAATTCAAAACTGCCAATTTTTTTTGTTATGTCGAGAAGGCGGCTGTTTTTGTGGTGGAATTACGGGAATGGTGCTTACTAACAGCCTAGTAGCATTGGATACATGAAATTCCTCAAAATACAAAATCACAAGTCTCCTCCCAATGACTCCCATCTCAATGTAAATTGTCATGCATGTCTCGTGGTGTGTCGCATGCTAATATGCACCAAAATCCCACCGTAGACCCCAGTTCCCACCCAAACACCCAAAAAGCAAAGCTCGACGCGTTTTCGGAGTAGTTTTTGTGGAGGGATCCAGCAATTTGGGAAAGTCACGCGTGGGTTTTTCTGGAGAGAAAAACGCTGAAAAATTTGTTTCATTGCAAGTTAATTTTCATTAAAAACCGGTTAGGTAAGTGATTTCAGGTAATCAATACTAGATACTTCGGTTCTTCTTTATTTTGGGAACATAGTCATCTTTAGAAGTAAATACGATTCCAAAATCAGCGAATATAAATTGGCGATCAAAACTCGCTTAAGGTAACCTGAAATTATGAAAATGCCTGCCTGCCGGAAATTATTTACGGTAGGTAGCGCTTCTTTTCAGATTTAAAAACGACAGGTTTCAAAAATCAGCGCATACTATTTTTGGCACGTTTTATAACACCTGCCGGATGCATGACTTAGATTAACTGCAAGATACCAAGAAATTTTGAGAAACCGTGTTCCATCACAAACGAAGGCGCTAAAATTTTGTGCAAGCTGCAACAATGATTAGCAACTTTTCTTGCAAGAAGAACACAAGTATTAGCGCAAAATTTCAGGCAAAATGGTTTTTTGAAAACTTAAAAGCCAAAAGTCGCTACGTAAGTTGTTTACACGAACGCCGCCCCTAATTTCCGTTTGTTATTTTGAGATCAAACTAAAGCGAGGAGGAGCTCTATAATTCACGATTACGAGTTGCCGCAAATTTTTTTAGGGTTATATTCCCCAGGGAGCTCGCGCTGCTTATCGAATGAAATTTTCCTAGACTCAAAGATTCATCCAAAATACCAAATAACAAAATAGCGTCAGTACTTTGAAAAACCCAGTAGCAACGTTATCAAAATTCTGCGGTTTTGGATTTAGCATGTTTCGACTTTAGAAACGTTAACTTAAACGCAATAATTTTATTAGCCCAGACGAGGTTTCATAAAATAGAAAAATGCACAATCAATGGGGCATCAAAAATCGAAGAGTAGACACGAACTACAGTACCACAATTGCCAGACCGGTAAAAGCACTATTCACGGTATATCATGGAGAACGTAAACTGGGATGGCACAGAAAAGCAAAAATATACGAAAGTCACTCAAAAAGCAATTGTGAAAAAATACTTAAAATGGCTACGAGTTTCAGACTTCAACGCTAGGCAAAAACAGTAAAAAACACGCGGAAAAGGTGTAAAAATCAGGTCAGGGCGCAGAAAATAGGGGGATGGTAATTCTGGCTAGATGATGGAATACAAAATGTAAAATTGGGAAAATCGCTCAATTATGGATTTAATTAGTCGCGCAATCGAAAAAGTTGGGAAATCAAGACTGAAAAACCGGAAGTTACTTTTTAAAATTCTGGCAAGGCACAACTATGGATTCGCGATTGGGGAAATTATAGAAAAAGCGTAGCCAAAAAATCCATAACGAATATACCTTGCCAACGCCGTTAAAACGCACTAGAAAACCCTAGCCTGACGATGCAAATGTGCGCATTCCGGGACCGAACTCCGAGTGCAGGTGCGCGGGCGCCCTACACCAAAAGGTTCCGGGTTTCGGGGCGGAGTAGTGAAATTTTGGGGCAGCGCCTGGGTGGTGGCTTTTAGGTAAACGGCCATCTCTTCCTCGTCGGTGGGGACGCCCTCGGCAAGGCGCATCTGGAATGGGGTCGAGGTGGAGGGTAATGCGAGCATTGAATTTTCAAAATTTCGAATTTTAGGAGGAATTTTGTTATGGAAAATCAACTTCGATGTATCTTCAACTAATTTAAATTTATATACTTACTACTGTAATTCTTTCGTAGCACTATCTTTTTCAAGATTTAAAGAAACGGAAAACCCCAATTTATGCAAATTAGCTTTTCAAAAATTAAGGCAGATGATTTCCTGCTCAAATAGTTTTTAATTCGGTTTCTACTGGCTAATATGGTTAAATTTATCTTAATTTTCACGTTATTTTACGGGATGGTTGCAGCTCAATTTATGCAAATTACAATCTTCAAAGCAATTAAAATTAATTTTTGGAACAAAAATGCGATTGCTTCACATTCATTTGGTAAAAAAATGGCTGGCACCATCCCTTTAAAGCCATTTTTCCTGTCTTTCTTTTAAAAGCCCAAAAACAGCTGTGGCACTTCCAAAAACCCGATTCTAATTTATAAGCTACAAAATTGGCCAAAATCCATCAACAATCCGACCTCAAAGATTCAATGCTCCCACCAAACAGAAAGGAATTTCGAAGGTAAGGTCAATGACATAACAATCACAATTTCGAGGAAAAGCGCAGGTCTAGCAGGAAATCTTGTAGGTGAGATTCTCGTGGGCTGGGTATTCTACCGTATACTTGACGGAGAGGTCCTTCGATTGGCCGGGGGCAAGGGTGATGCTCCACTCAAGGTTGTGCTCCTTGTTCAGCCGGGCTTCCTGGCCCTTGCCGCGGATTTCGGGTGAGACGATGGCGACCTGAAGAAAAAAATTCTTTAAAGGGACTCAGACAGATAGAATTCGAAGATTGGTTAACTCAAATTCGTGCTTGTTAAAGAGACTGTGACACTTGGGAAAATTCAAAATCGCACGAATAAATTGAAAGCACTTATGAGAAATTTAAGCGCGTTTAATGGGTCAGAAAAGCTGAAAATACCCAACTGACCTTGATCTTGTCGTCATTGCTCTTCGGAATGTACTCCTTGACCGTGAGCTGGACGGTCTGGTTCACTTTAGCGTTGCGCAGGTGGATGATTTGCTCCTGTGTGATGAGGGAGCTCTTCGACATGAAACCGACCTGGAAGAGGATAGGTTTTGGCCTGGCTTCCTTTAAGCAGTTTTCCTTATCGGCTCCCGCTCACTTTCATGCTCCTTTAATCCTATGACTCAGCGCCCATTTCCTACCTGTTCCACGACCCTCGACGGCGATTTGTACTCAATTTTGACGGCGGGGTCCAGCCCCAGGCAGCACCGGAAATCCTCGCCGGGCGCTACGAAATTGATGTGGCTCTGGAAAACAGGAGGTGACGCGGAAAATTACGGGAATTTTGGAGTTCAAAAAAATATATCTATTTTTAACATACCTTTGAGACGAAGCTATTATTCATGTAGACGGAAAGGCTGCCCGGAAGCAAGGGAAAGCCTGAAGAGTTTGTGACCATGGCGGAGAGGTAGGCAGAGGTGCTCTTGCAGGGGACGGCTTCATGGCGGAAGAGGCAGCCGAGCTCGACCTGGAATTTGGACTTGAGTACCTACTTGAGAAGCTCTTACTCCCTCTCTTTCACTCATGCTCGATCTCACGCTCTCTCTCTCATTCTGGCTTTCGTTCTCTCGATCTCGCTCGCTCTTTCTTTCTCTCCCTCTGTCTCTCTCTCTCTCTCTCTCTCTCTCTCTATCTTCCTCACCTGTGCAACGAGAACCTTGTGCTCAATCCCATTCGACAGGAATTGTCACCGGCCCGCAGTTGGGAAGCAAGCCGACGATTGGGTCTCCAACGGGGTGGACGAGCAAGAGTTGGAGTCCGAAGACATATGCGCTAGTGTCAGTCTCTGCATGGCAGCCGCATCGACTAGCTCGTTGTAGTCGAACGACCCGAAGCCCATATCTTCCTCGCTAGCCGCGCTCATGATCGGCTTCCTTCGAGCCGAGCCGTGTCGTTGGCGGAGGCTGGAATTGGATACGGTAATTAGTGTACAATTGATTAAACTTAAGGCTATGATTGGCTTTAGCGACTGAAGTCGCCAGCAATATACCGTGCGCGTCGGTAAGATGCTAAGGCGTTGTGTTATAACGCATTAAGTGAAAAACATATCCCAATTGCTCCAAGTTTCTTTAGGTATCATATCTCACTTTTAGGGATGCCTCTGAAGAGTGGCGCTTAGCGTCCCCAAAGCTGGAGGCGATCCTCCTACTGTAGGGCAGGCCGTAGAGAGCACCAAGTCGCAGTCGGCCCACGTGTCACCAGTGTTCTGCTCGACCAGTCCGTAGTAGCAGAGCTAAAGGGAAAGTTAGTGTACGATCTACGCACCACACTTACCTTAACAGTCGAGTTCTCCTTCTCTTCCTCAAGGGTAGAACAGGCCCGAATATCGTAAGTCGGCTTCCAGCCGGCGCAGTAGACCTGTAACGTATTTTTGAGCATGAACTTTGGCTTGAGATCTTTTTACTGGAGCTGAAACTAAATTTTCAGCTTCAGCAACGTATCAACGTATGATACGATAATGGACTTTTTTAATGCGGAGTTAAGGTATTTAGAAAATCTAGTCATCTCTAGGAACCATTTTACCTGATAGGTCACAAAAAGATCGGCCTCCTTGTTCTCCTCCACCTCGACGATGATAGAGATGTTGCGCTTGATCGAGTCATACTCGTAGCCACACCTAGATGATCTGGATTTAATCGATTACGCCATCAAAACCTGAGCTGATCAATCCTGCGCTCCAGGTGCTCGATTTGCTCATGCAAGCGTTCGCATTCTCGCTGCTTCCCGCGCATTTCGGCTTTTAGTGATCGGACGGTTTCGCCTTAAATTTCATGGTCAATGGGATCTCAAAATTATAAGAATTTGTTACAATATTTTTATGTCGTGCTCACATACCGTAATAAGTTAAGAAAGTCGCCAAATTCTTTAGGCAATCCCCGTCCATCAGGAAGTTCATGCAGGCGGCCGGGCTCGGCTTTTGTCCGATTTGGCAGGTGATTTGGTCTAAAGCATCAAGAATTGTTACGATACTGTTCTCTCTCTCGCTCTCTCTCTCTCTCTCTCGCTTCTCTCTCGCTCTATCTATCTCTCTCTCACCCTCTCAATCGCTTTCTCTCAGTTCTTACTTGTAGAATGCCGCCTTTCGATTGGACGCTCCATGGGTGGTGACATATCCGGAGAGCTGAAGGGGTGAGTTCGAGCCAAGATGCAATCTGAAGACGATTCATTAACAGCCTCTCAGGGAGGAAGAGAGAGTGAGAGAGAGAGGAGAGAGAGAGAGAGGAAAGAGCGAGAGAGAGAGAAGAGAAAGAGCTCATACCAGCACTTACCTGTCCAGCGACTCCATCCAAAACTTCCGCCCTCGTTTTGAGGGGCTCCGATCTCGTCCTCCAGCTCAGCCTTCCTGGATTCCAAGTCGAACTTTCGTCCTCGAGCGTGCGCACCTGAAATTCGCCGATGTTCGCGGATCCTAACGATCAAGTGCAAGAGCAAAAACCATCCGATGGCGCGGTGTTAAGGCATTGCAAATAGGCGTGTAACGTACTCGTTCCGTTTCGGTCAGAGTATCGATGGGCATCTCCTGGTACTGCACTTCTTGGATGAGTACTCCGTTGCCATCCACTCGTACGGATTGGCGTTCGATGACCGCGAGAGACGTTCTGAAAAAATTTGATTTGAAGTTGCTCTCCATTCTAGCTCTTTTCTCTCTCTCTCTCTCTCTCTCTCTCTCTCTCTATCTCACATCATTATCGTTGCCTTCAGAAACCCTTTAATTTTTGTCCATAGCCAAACTTCTCCGCACGCGTGTTTCCTAATTTGCGACCCCCCTCACCCCAACTTCCTGGCGCCTTATTTTATGACCCCCATGCTTCTCCATACCCAGAAGCTATGACCATAGCCTCAACACTCCCCCTTGTCAACCTGATATCAAAACAGTACTGCCCGGAGCCTGGCCCCGTGTCCACTTCCCCTTGCTTGCCGCTTTTTCCGCTTCACCCCGAAAATTTAGGGGCCTGGCTTTTTCGTTGAAAGCGTTATCAACACCTTGCCGGCCGGCCGCTCATAGGCCTAGAGGCGCCCCGGGTGGTCATTTTTTAGGGTGCCGCCCGAGGAAAATCTCCGGTGTCAGCTTACGGCGCACAAAAAAGAGAATGAAAACAAGTATGGTAGCGGAACGGGGTGATGATAGCCAGTTTGGGCTTGATCGTTAGGGAACTGGACTTCGAGCTCTTCGAGATGATGGTCTTACAAGGGGAGGTCGTTTTGGGTCAGGTGTCCAATCTTTCTGAAAATTTTCCAGTTGATAGAGAATTGAAAACGGAACAACGTGCGCTAAGTCGTTTGCTGCACAATACCCCTAATTAAAAGTTATAGGCATTTTAAGTTTGTAGTCTAAAAATGAGTTCTGCGCAGGCTTTTCCACCAATACGGCACCTTTGCCACATTTTCTTCATCGGTGGTTTCTTGACCCTCTCTCGTCTCCACTCCCCCACGTCTCTTGTAGCGCAGTCGGTAGTGCGCTTGACTCACAATCTTTTGAAAAATTTTTGACAAAAGTTCGAGACTACAACCGTTCTATCTTTTTGCTTTTGCTTTTTGCTCCTGCAAATTAGGGTTAGTTGGCGTAAAATCCAAAAGCAAAAAGTTAACGCAACAAAAACTTGAACTCGATTACAAAAATTTAAAAAGTTTCGTACTCCACGGCATTACCTACTGCGCCAAACAGCTTGCCAGTCCGGGCGACGCAAGGGCTTGAAAAGGGGGAGGCCACAATGAGGACCAGGTCAGAATTGTCGGGTCGTTTCCTGGTTTTTTATGTAACTTCAGAGGCCTATAACTTTTTAATTTGGGGTATTGTGCAAAAAATGAGATTAAGAAACTCCACTTTATTTTGATTTTCTATCCAATGGAAAGTTTCAAGTCGATTTGACACCTGACCCAAACGACCTTCCCTTGTTAAAGGAACCGGCAAGGGATTGATTAAGTCCTAGTGGATCTTTATGAAGGCGGGGGCGCAAGGATGAGATTTTAGCAAATTCCCTTGATTTTACGAGCTAGCATCAAGGACGCCTTGCCAGCAGCTTTAAAATGAGCTCTATGAGAAAAAGTGGCATACAATTATTAAATTTCGTTAAAAATGCCGGGTACTCTTTGGCGCCACGTCGTTTTCTTTAATAATCTTTGCTAGTTTTCCCAGCATTGTATTGCTTATTATGGTGGTATGCGCATCATTGAAACCTCGAGAAGTCAAGCAGTGGTCGCTATATTCAATTCTTTAGAATGCGAACTAAGAAGTAACCTCAAAGATATTCTACTGACTGGCCCCAGGATCAAAGGATCTCTGCTATCTTGCTATGAATTAAAGGATCCTGCAGTTTTCGTTTTCAAAGTTTTATGAAATTTTTTCAACAAATCTTCTTTGTCACCTCGGAAGCCTACCCCCAATCACTGCCCAACCCTGTCCACTTTTTCCTTAACCGCGACCTTCGCAACGTTCCCCCAAGAGTTTTTTTCTACTTTTACAGCCCAGGGTGAGGTGGCTGTAAACCAGAAAAAGCCCTGCCGCAGGAACCGCATAAAAATCTGGGCTTTCCGGGGGGGAAAAGTGCATGGCACAGCAGAATCCGAAGGCCCTTCCCCGTTCGGGCAAGCAAGAAAGGCAACGTGTGTGGCGCCACCCAATCTCTCGCTCCGTTCCGCGAATATTTCGACATTTGAGTCAGCGTGATGGGGGAGCAAAGAACACAGAAATGGAGGGCAATTTAGTAAATCGGTATGAATTGAGCCAGCGAAATGGCCGTTTTTATCAATGGTATTAGGAGCGTCTACAGAAAACGCCCGAAAAGCTCAGAAAAGACACATTAATCGTAGGGTTTCGGCTTAAATTAGGCTTTTGAACAGAAATTCTTGACCTGGGGAGAGCTTTAAAGGAGAAGCGACATCTTGACTTGAGGTAAAATGCAAAATGGCAACTTCATTGAATTCCACTTTCAGTTTAGCTTCTGGGTGGCTATTTTCACTGACTAACTCTCTCACTTTCTATTTCTCTCTCCCCCTCTCTCTCTCTCTCGATATATGTTTCTCCTCTGCTTTCTCTCGCTCTCACGGTCTCTCCTGCTCTCGGCCGCCGTCTCTCTCTTCTTTCCCACCTGTCTCTCTTTCTCTTGCTCCCTCTGCCGCTCTCGGCCTCGCTCTCTTACTTCTAGTGCCATTCCCGTTCCTTTACATTTTCCTCAAAAATGCACCAAAAACCACCTAATTTTCCAAGTTCCCACCTGAATAATAATCTCATTGGTGCCCTTGGCAAGCTGGGTGTGCACGTGGCGCTTGACCTGGAAAGTACCCAATACTTCTGATAATGGGGGCTTTCTGCGTCCGAACTTTCGTCTAGACATCCAAACGACAACAAAAATTCGGCTTGTGCTTGGTAGCCCACCTCAGCCCGGTCCGCGTACACAATTACTGTTTTTGTCGGCAGCGCGGCAGCCTCGAAGGCATAGGAGTGCTGCGGAACGCCAGCACAAATGATCGGCAGCTCGATCTCGTGTTGACCCATAGCTTGTGGGCTATAAGAAAATGGTAGATTTAATATGTTAGCGGAAAGCGTAGGAAAACGAGAGAGCGGAGCGGAAAATAATTATGATTCAGAGCAGACTTCAAAAAAGGGAAGATAATTACCTTGACCAAAAAGCCAAAAATAATCTGATTCAGCATCAGAACCGAAAAATTAGCTTAAGACGGTAGAAAGAACATCAGAAGCGAGAGAGATGATGCGATCAACTTCAAAAGAAGACGTATTAGAAAATTGAAATACAAATATTTTCGTAACTAGGATTATTTCCAAAAATAGACTAAAAAGATATTAGAAGGGAAACCCATCTGAAAATTTTGGTAAGCATCAAGTACAAAATGCTAGTGGACAGGATAAAAGACCGCCCATACGAAAGTATTTTTCTTTGATTGGATTCACCAAATTTCCTGTTGCCAACTCTAGCTTAAGTCGAGGCGAACTTCAGTGTCCGCGCTTTGATAAAATTCCTATTTCTAAAAAAATATGCAGTAACCCCTACCGTATGACTACGTCGGAACTACCTACGAAACCATACGCCCAACGAACCCAACCGAATAACCCCAGAATCGATAAGCACCAAGTCGAAAGCTCAGCGAGGACTTTTCCAGAACAACATTTGCCGATCAAACGTCAAGGAATCGAGAAGAGCGAAGGGCGGCTTCTTCGGCGTAAACAAGCTCGATCTGGCAGCCCGGGGCACCGCTATCAAACCGCCCACCCCATCCTACAGTACGCCCCCTAAAAAGGGGCCGGCTTTTTGAGGGGAGGAGCGTGGCAGGTCGCTCCGGAAGGAGCACGTTGTCAATAAATGCTGAGGTTTGTTTACTGCTCGTTCTTTCTGTGCTAGCGAGAGCGAGAAAGACGAAGTGCGAGAGCGAGAGAGCGCGAAAGAGCGAGAGAGAGAGAGAGAGAGAGAGAGAGAGAGAGAGAGAGCGGGTGAGAGGGTGAAAGAGTAAGGGACGGAGTGAGATAATCAAATAAGCATTAACTAAGAAAAATAAAGATGCGCGTAACCTTGAAATGTTCTTTTCTTAAGAGCTTGGAAAACTCAGGTTCGGCTACGACCCTTGCTAGGTCTCGACAACTTTCTATCTCGTGAAGAGGCCATTTGGCAAGGAATTAGGATTTGAGGAGCATGACTACGAGATAAAAAGATGAGGCAAGCGATAGCCAGAGCCTAAGTGACAAGATGAGGGACAGAGCGAGAGAGAGACAGAGTGAGAAAATGCGAGAGAGAAAGAGAGAGAGAGAGAGAGAGAGAGAGGGGAGAGGGAGCGCGCCTGAGAACGAATGAGAGAGGGAAAGAGTGACGGTAACAACTAAAGTTATCGTAGAGCTTAAAAATCAGTTCTTAGCATACGATATTTAAAGGGATGGTGCCAGAAAACATCCAGGATGCTTTATGCCTCGGTTTCGAATCTGGCATGTAATTGGAAAAAGTAAGAAAAAGTACCTTCTCCAAGTCAGAAAGCGATAGGTCGGATGCTAGATGCTGTCGGAAGCTAGGACGACACCAAGCAGTTCAACCCCGGGAGCAAAATGCGACTACCGTATACAAGCAATCACCCCAGTGGGAGGAGCTAACGAAGACAAGGAAGAAAACCGTGCCCAGGTCACAACACATCCGGGCTGTTTACTGGCCGTACCCGATCGGGGTCCGGTTTTAGAATAGGCGATACCGTCGTCCATTGTAAAGATTAGCCAGCTAATAAAAGCATCGGTATCAGCCCGAAAAGCCGCTGCTCTGCTGATGGTAGCGAAAATTTTGCCACCATCAGCATCGGTGCTGCATGGCGCCGGTGGGTGGGAATGTGCAATAATGACAATGCAGTGAAAAAGGAGACCAGATGGTAAGTTAGGAAAGATTAAAGGACAACGCAGCGCCGGAAATTAATCCCGAAGCTTGACTAGGTCATGACACCGACAAAATAAACTATATTAATTTTGTTTAAAGCTAAGGGCATGACCAAAAAGCGCGGCGCAAATGTGCAAAAGCTTTCGTTTACGTCTTCTGAAATTACGCGTAGCTGGCGAGACCTAGATCACGGAAAACTCGATTTTCGGGGTTTTTTTGTGCATTTTTAGCTCGCTTAAATATTTTTGACAAGCTTTTGATGCGAATGTCACACTTAGAGCATTTAGAGCCAAATTTTGAAGCTCGAAAGGCGTAAAAACCATTTTCTTAATACTTCAACCTAACTAACATTATTAAACCCCAAAATGAATTCAATTAGCAAGAGAAATTAACAAAATCCGAGCTGATGCGTGCAAAATCAAACCAAGAAGCTTCTGGTGGTCGTCGAGGCATAGAATCTTTCGGGCTAATCCCCCCTATAATCCCCGATGGTCCAATACGTTCCCTTTTTCCTTTGTGCAGAGAATGGTGTGAAAAATAATTTGGATAATAATAATGGTTTCGTCCCAAGGGACCCGGGAAAAAGCAAAACAAACGGCACGTGGGTGTTGCCTTCAGGTGTATTTGGACTATAAGGAATTAACCGGTCGTTCTAGAAGCACGCGAATAGAATGGGTGTTTTTAGGAAAGCGCCGAAAAAAAAAAAAAAAAAAAAAAAAAATTAATTAAAAAAAATTAAGGAACCGGGATTTCCCGTCAAAAATTTAGCCAACCGCGTACCTTCGATGGCCCTTTAGAAAAAAAACCGGAAAATCAAAAAATGACCGCTTTGCCTCCTAGGTGCAGATCACTGTGCGGTTTAGTGGAATCTAATTTTAGTGGGGTTGCAAACACCATAAAAATAAATTTGGCAATTATAAATTTCTAAGATTACGGCCATTTTATTTTGAAACCAGAAAACATACTGGTCCAACGTTGATCAAGGGAAACACATAAATTCCCAATTTTACATACTGTCATTTAGACCCTGAAGCCCATGAAATGTGCAAACGGTATCAAAGCTGAAATAAAGGGTGGAATAACAGCCCAAAATATATCAAAAATCAATCGACAAGACCTAATCGGTTTTCCGCGAAACTTCGAAGGTGGCGAGCCGATCGGGCTGTTTTCGGTGAAGTGCCGCCGAGTGATAGGCGCAAAACTTTGAGGGGTTTCGGAAGATGCGAGAGAGAGAGAGAGAGAGAGAGAGAGAAAGAGGAAGAGAGAGAGAGAGAAAGAGAGAGAATCGGGGAATTTGCCCCTTATCTCACCCCAGAAGCGCCCACCCAAAAACCCACCACTTCAGGGAAACGACGGGAGATCGGGGGACCCTCTGATTTCGTTTTACTTCTTTCTTCGCTTTTCTGTTTCTGTGAGGGTTTAATCGGGGGCTTTGTACGCTCCGGGATCTTGCACTTCAACGAAATCGGGGCGCCAGAACAACGGCTTGCAAAGGGTCGTGCAAGATCGGAGATTACAGTAGCCCTGGGAGAATGATGGGTCATAAAATAGGGCACAAATCGGGATGGGGGAGTTGCGAACAGCGACGAAATGTGATTGGAAATTTTTGGGTCGCAGGCACGAAGCA
Source organism: Mesorhabditis spiculigera (assembly GCA_958295435.1). NCBI lineage: Eukaryota > Metazoa > Nematoda > Chromadorea > Rhabditida > Rhabditidae > Mesorhabditis > Mesorhabditis spiculigera. Next base: position 62,886 of record CATQJA010001783.1, on the reverse strand, counting down.
GCACTGGAAAAATCCCCGAGATTTGGGGTCAGAAACTGGATATTGTCCTCAGTGTCTTGGAAGTTATGTGAGATACTTTGAGGAAGATTTTTGGGGATAATTAATGCCCTATTCTGTCTTTAGTATTGCCCTGCACATTGAGGCCAAAAAAACGTTGCCTTCCACGTTCCTTTAAAAGTAGAGAGAGATACCATTGACAGGACTAAAGATCATGAAAGGCATCGCAATCCAAGTGATCTCTGAGGGGAGCGGGCTTCAATGGCCCTTTAAAAAGGCGAATGTTCGATTCCAAATGACGTATTACTAGAGTAAAATTGCCTTGGAATTCGAGGCAAAACTTAACAGATCAGCAGAAATCCTTGCGGAAATTTGGCTGCACAAGAATTCAGGAAGACTAAATTCCTAAAAATTTGAAATTTTTAGGAGAATTTTAAGCAGAGCTGGGACCCCAAGTTTTTGAATTCAGGCTACTCCAGAATTAGAAGTACAGTAGGCAAAAACCGGTGCAAAATTGACCGATCCAGTTCATTTCGAAAGTACCTGTCAGCAAGTACCTGCAATGTCCTGCAGCGCTCCCGATACGGTATCACCGCGGTCATTTAGGGCGGCAGATAAAGAGCAGAAGGAAAGCAGAATCAGCGAAAATTTCCGGCCACTTGCAGCCCCGCAGCATAACAAAATTTGCACGTGATGGTGTTTTGGTTTGGTGGAGCCCTGGCAACAGAGTCGCTTTTAATGGAAAAATCGTGTTTTGCCGCGGCGAATTGGGCTCGAAATCGTGGGAATTATTACTCGGAGAATTCGTGACGGGTAAAAACGAAGCTCGTGTTTGGAATTGTGAAAAACCCTTTGCATCCCGTTTGAGGCACATGACAGCTCGTATGAACTTTTCCGCTGTAGGAGATGGAAGCAAAAACGAACTGCCAAGTCAGCAAAGCAATTTTAAAAGTACCGTCGTAGTTCAGAAACGATACCGAAGCCGGGAGATTCAAGAAAGCATTAAGTCTTATGGCTTCCGGTTTTTGTGATTTGTGGTTTTTGTTTTTGGTTTGTTTTCAAAAGTTTAAGGGCCTCAAAACCATAATCCCGAAAGCAAAAATATCAACAGATAGACAATCCCGACAGCATTTACGTTACGGCAGACCTAGAAAATATCGATACCCAACATTCCGGGCATATTCAGAGTGATGCCAGTTTGAGTGTATCTCGGCAACAATTTGTCTGTCGGGATTTTGTGTTCCTGATTATAGCTGTCGGGATTTTGATGCTCCGTTTCCTATGCGCTGCGCGCCTGTTTTCTACAAAAGTGCGCGTATGCGTCGCGGGCAGCTCAAAGCTATAGGCGACAAAGTCCCTCAAGTTGAACAAGCGGAAAAGGGCTGGTGAGCGGCAACTACGACCCGTCGGTACCAGAGAAACGTGCCAAATCGAAGGCCCTTTAGGTGTTGCTTCCTGAGACCTTTAACTGCCTATCTCTTGCTCCCTTATCCTTCTACCGTACCCCTTCCGCTCAATACGATTTCGTCACCTCGGCCAACTCGTATCACCGGTATATTTCCGTTCTTTATGTAATTAGAGCGCCGGGGCGAGGTACCGATCTGGGTCGGGCTTGGGGTGCGCCAGGGGGCATTTCGTCGCCTCCGCTTCTGGCTTATCAACTAGGGAAGCGAGAGTGAGAGAGAGAGAGAGAGAGAGAGAGGAGAGCGAGAGACATTGTTTATGCAGCGGGTTCGGCCCAACGTGGCCCCCTCGCCTGTTTTTTGTGCTGCTGTCGCCGATCAGCACAATCTTTGGCTGATCGGGGCCGGGGACAGGTATAAGTTGTACAGATCCGGAACGTACTGTTATACGACAACAAGGGATAGCATAGAGGCAGTAGGTCAGGTCAAGGGGAGTCAAAAAAGGCTAGCTCTGGCACACAGGCAGAATCGGGTGGGGAGTAGAAGCCGGACACCAATGTCTGACTCTAACTAGAGAATCTGAAGCCCGAGCTCTACCTTACCTCAAAACAGTGATCGATATTGCCACTTTCATTTGTCAGGAATTTCGGAAACTCGCGAACTTGAATCAAGAACTTCAGGTAAGAGTACATGACAGCTAGCGTAAATCTCGCAAAATCCGGTTTCATGCGATCGTTGTTGATCGCTGGTTCAATTTTTCCGTATCGTTGTCTCACGCTCACTCTCACACCACCTCTTACACGAATAGCGGGGCTTTATCTCGCGCTCGCTCGCTCGCTCTCTCGCACCTCTCTCGCTCTCACGCAACTCCATCCCTCGATTTTTTCACTCTATCTGTCTATCGCTCTCTCTCGCTCCCCAGATCTCTCTCTCTCTTTGTCTCTCTCAGCGCTCACTCATTCACTTTGTCATGCTCACTGATTCATTCGGTCTCCTGCTCAGGCCTATCTCATTCAGCCAACACCCTCTCTCCTAAATTTAACATAGAGAAACTCTCAGAAATCCGACATGGAATACGTATAGCGTGAAGACAAAAAAAACTTGGCGGAAAAGGAAGCTGTATACGACACGGAACCTGGTGGTCCGTTCAAAACGAGCAGCTGGGACGTCATGGTACGTCCGACACCTCCACAACGTGCCGCTCAAAAAAATCTTTGAAAGATCCTTGAAAAGCATTTGACACCCGAATACGGTAGTGAAAACAGGCTAGGACCAAACCATCAGAGTGACCAGGACACACGCCGGCTCGCGACCAGACAGACGGGAAGTGAAGAATTTAGGCTGGACAATGGCCGGGCGGGTTGATTATCTGGGCAAAATTGATATGGGGCCCGGGGAGCTAATAGCCGGAGGGGCACCGGACAGTCGGTGCTGGACACCCCAAGTGACACGAAAGAAGTGGAGAAATGACCGGACACTTCAGAAGATAAGCCGGATTAGGGCAGTTTTTGGGCGGCTTTGAAGAGTGGAGGAAGGCACTTCTAAATAACGGATGCGTCGTGGGAAACGGGCGTCTCCTCGCCTGGGGAGACTACTAGTGGTCAGAAAACGGGAGGCAGAGAGAGAGAGAGGAGAGAGGGGAAGGAGAGAGAACCAGAGAGAGCGAGAGAGAAAGAGAGAGTGTGTGTGAGAAATGGATAAGCAAAAACCGATGAGCCAGAAAAGCAGTTATCGCCTTTTCAGTTCTTGGTTCTTTTGCACTAACAGGGGGAAGGTTTCGAGCGCTTTAAAGCTCGTAAACGCCACAACTTTACAAATTTTAGCAACAAATACGAAAATATCGATTTTTCAAATTCGACAAAACTTTCCCGGTTCCCACCCTCAATAATGCACAAGCACCCGAACCTCTTGAAAGTAAAAATCTCTACAAAACTTAAACTAAACAAATCACTCTTAAACATCGTTGTATATTTATTAAGTCACGACAAGCACAGCACGAATCACACGTAAAAATCGCGAATACGGTAGAAAATATGGTTTAATAAGGAATCGGAGCCGGTTTTCGGGGCTCAAATTTGGCGATTCATCCGGGTCCACGTCTTTCGGGAGGCCTAGAAAAATTCAGTATCATGAAAATACCCTAAAAATTTATACCTTCTTGTCCTTGATGGTCCGCCACAGCTCGTTGGGAACGTCGTGGAAGAAGTTTTGCGGGAAGGCGACGGTCGATTGGCCGCCGTCGACGATGAAGGTCTGGAAGTCTCTTGTTTCAAATTTTCAAATTTTACTATCTTTTTCAAAAATCTTGTTTTGTTCTCATTAATGTATTGTAAAACTACCTCTCCATTGATTCCAGAAGCGTACTCGCTGCACAGGAAAGTGGCAATGTTTCCGATCTGGAAAATCCGCCTAAATCGAGACAGAGAAAGAGAGAGCAGAGAGCGAGAAGAGAGAGAAAGAGAGAGAGAGAGAGAGAGAGAGAGAGAGGGAGAGAGACAGAGAGAGGTACCTCATGCGGGTACACCATCCGCCCGATCGGCGTCACCGCCTGGTTCGTTTTCAGTCAATGTCGTTGGCGACGCCGGTCGCGATTTTTGCCATTCCGGCCTAAACAAAAAAGATGCAAGAAAATAAAAGTCTTGCCGATTCATAGGTGGGTCCCGCCGCGATTCCATTAATGCGATGGCCATCTCGGCCAAGTTCGCCGGCCAGCGTCTTTGTCATCTAAAAATTCAGAAGCGTTTCCCTGATTTTCTCTCTCTTTCTCGATCGCTCTCGCTCGCTCTCGCTCTCCTCTTTCTCTCTCTCTGTTGTTCTCTCTGTCTATTGCTCCCTCTCTTTCTTCTTCTGTCCCACCTTATCCAGCGCTGCCTTGGACATGGCGTAGGGCACGGTGAAGGGCGGCGAGGTTCTGAAAAGCAAAAGCTAAATCAAAAGGGTAATGTGAACTTGTTGAAGCTGGCGGATAGGTTTAGGACGGTGGTGGGGATGTTGAGGGGGCGGTTGCGCTGGATGAGCATGTGGGTGAGGATGGCCGAGCCGACGATGCCCGATTGGAAGGTGTGCTGAAAAATCGATTTTGAAATATGATCTCCGTTCCAAATCCACGATTTATTTTAAATTTTCTGGTTGTCTATAGCAACTAGGACCATAACCCCTACAATTTCCATCCTCGTTCCCATTTATTTTCTCGTATTTTGTATTCCTGAAGGGTCTCTGCTAGTTGCCAGCCTGGAGCCGATACGAATTCAAACCTTTTCGTTATTTGATAGGAAATTGACAATTTTCTAATGTGATGTTCCCAGACTTCTTTTCGGAAATTAGCGAAAAACACCTCGACTCTCTCTCTCTCTCTCTCTCTCTCTCTCTCTCTCTCTCTCTCGCTCTCCTTCTCTCTCTCGCTTTCGCGCGAGCCAAACAGTCATCAATTTTCGATCCCAAAACTCGAGTCTGTTCTATTTTTCGGGAACGGCCATTGAACCGGACGGACAAGTTTCCATTTCTAATCGCTCAAACTAAATAGAGAGAGAGCACAGAGAGAGAGAGAGAGAGAGAGAGAGAGGAGAGAGAGAGAAAAGAGAGAGGGGAGAGGAAGCGATTTGGCGAATCCGATCCCAAAAAAAATTATCTCTATCAATTCGGCACTCGAGATGTTCCATGCATAGAACGTTTTGTGAAAAAATCACAAGCCAGAGAAAAAGAGCGAAGGAGAGAGACGGAGAGGGCGATAGAGCTAGAGAGAGAGAGATAGATAGAGAGAGAGGAGAGATAGAGAGAGTGAGTGCTAGAAAGCCCTATTTCCCCTTTCACTATCCTATTAATCCGCCAAATCCCCCTTTGGCCAGCCGATACAGATCGCGGTCAACCGCCAGAAAAAGCGCAGGCCCCCCGCGCTCGCCAGCCGCGTGCCCGCGCCGGCGCGTGCGTCAAATGCACAAACACGGCCATCCCCATGCACCAAACGACAGACAGAGAAACGGGTGTATGTTCCGCCCCGCTCATATCCACACCCCCGTGGAAATCAACGCCAAACGGCTGCCCGTGGACACACACACAAATTCCGAGCGGATCCGCCCCCCTTACGCTGCCTAATTTCTAATATCTCTGGCAGTGGGTGGGACACTCTCAGCGGATAGCTGTGACGCAGCGGCAGCCACTTCGACGTTATAATTCGGACTGCCATTTTCGGGGCAAACACCTGCCCCAAGCCTTCGCTAATTGTTCTCTTTAATACTTAAGAAGGAAGCGGGATACGCGGCTTCAAAGTCATATAGTACGATGCGCCACCTACTACCCTGCCTATTTTTGTTGCTGCTGGCTGTTGGCATAACTGAAGGTGAGTTAGCTGAAGCTTATTTTAGTTCTCAAGAATTGTAGAATGGACAAAATATGTTTGTAAGTCACCGCAAAACTTTCGGAAAAAATTTTAAAAGGCTCGACAATTTTATGAAATGAAGAAAATTTCATAGAATTTCGGCACGCTTGATTTTAGAAAATTCTCAAAGTTTTTATTTTGTCTATAACAAAACCCGCATTTTTAGCTTTCTACTAAATTGGCTATTAAATAAGGGAGTTTTAGTACATTCTCTTGTCGTTTCTATGTTTTTAATGCTGTTCGTAGCATACTTTAGCTTACTTTTGGCTTACTTTGTTAGCTTACTTTCCTAATGAAGTTTATGACAAGTACAAAAACAAACTATTCCAAAATTTTATGAAGGTGAATTATGCATTTTAGCTATCGGAGGTATCGGCGGAATCCGAGGGCTGATGCGGTTTCCAATGATGGCCAGGAGGTTGGTAATCGAGAGAGAGAGAGAGAGAGGGGGCGAGAGATGAGATGTAGACCAATTTTTAAGGTTCGGCCGTTTCGGTCGAATGGGAGGTGGGATGTTCGGACGGGGAGGCGGGATGGGTGGAATGTACGGAAACCAGGGGATGTATGGTAAGTGGAGCAGTTTTTAGAATACTACTTGGCAACGAAAACTTTACAATCTACCGATTTTACCAATTTCTAGGTAGAGCGCAGCTTTTCATATATTTTTCTGGCATTATGGTGTCTTTTTAGGCAACAACATGATGGGCATGGGAATGTCGCCGTTTGGTGGCCGGCTTTTCGGGCGGTGATTCAAAATCCTATTTTCACATACTTTAATTTCTCGCACGTGCTCAATAAAGATCTGACTCAATTTGCGAAAAACGGATGCTATAAATTACAAAACTTACCCAAAATCCACGGTGGTCAATGTTCTCGGAGGGGCGGCAAAGTTTCCGGCCGCACAGTTGGCCAACAGGTTGCATGGGGCGCCGGCTCTGGAATTATATGTCGTAAAGTCAGCGAAGTGGAGAATCTGGAGTATTTTCAGCTTAATTGGTACAATTCAAATAGGCGGGGGAAGATTTTGGCGGGGAAACCAACTTTTTTTGCCGGCCCTGGTGGGGATAGTAATCAAATATAAAGTGTTTTCACATTGTTTTTAGCAAAATTCAGCGTATTTGGATCGGAAAAACTTTTTAAAAAGTTAGAAAAACGCTTGAAAAAGTCGAAAATTTGGTCATTTTGGGCCGAAAAAATTATTTTTCGACCTAAATTAAATTTTTAATTAAGTTTTGTAAAGTTTTTATGTTTAGGGATAGCTATAAACAATTTAGAAACACTTCCACTATTTATATAAAAAATATGGGCTTGGGCGGAAAAAAGTTGGGTTCCGCCCCCCGCCTAAATCTTTCCCCCGCCTATTTGAATTGTACCGCTTAATTTTGTAAAAAATTACCCGGACTGGTAAAAAGCTATCTAAAAACTTGAAAAAAGTTTGCGTTTCAGTCGAAAAACAATATTTTTGAAATTTTTAATAAGAATTAATTGGAAAATTGATAAATACTTTGTCGCTTTATGCTAGGAAAATTGGGGTCTAAAAAAATTCCCACAATTTCTCGATCCTGTCGAACAGGTCCGCGTACGCGTCCGGGTAGCGCACGTTCAGCTGGATGGCGTAGACGGTGCCGTCGCTGCTCTCGGACAGCTGCTGCGCGACGCGGTCGGTGGCCAGTTTTCTGAAAAATGAGAATCGCATTAAATGAGTACGGTAGAACTAGGAGACATCATCAAGCATTTTATATGAAGAGTTTTTTCTAAAGTTTTGGTTTATGAAAGAGCCACAAATCCCCACCGGCTAGCAATGACGACGATCGCCCCGGCGCTTGCCAAAGACCGCGCGATGCCGAGGCCGATTCCTGATGCGCCACCAGTTACCAGGGCTACCTGTAAAGAAGAGTTGAGCATAGCGTTATGGCATCAAGTCTCGACGAGCTGAAGGTTGAGCCGGGCCTTGGCCTAACCTTTCCATTCAAAATACCGTGCCGAAACGGCGAGTACAGACACGAGGGGTAGAAGCGCTGGGCGCGGCGGCAGCGGATCGCCTGTAATTTTAGCCAGTTTGTTACAAAAACTAGTCATAATTTGAATGGGATGAATTTACATTTGAAATTTGTTTCCAAAACCTGCCTGAAGCCCAACACCACCATCCGCTTTCTCATCCCCCATCGGGTCGTAGAACAATGGTGAATCTGACGAATTCCTCTCGCATCCTGGAAAAATGCTATGGTAAATGCACTAGTCGTATGCAAATTTGCGTTTCATCAAAACAAAAACTATTTAAGATGCAAAACAAAACAAAACTATATCATAACAAACATAATACCAATTTTGAAGCCAATAAAAAGATACATGACAATCACTTAAAAATTTTGCGAACAAGGGCTTTTTAAAGACGGAATTATATAATCCACATTGTATTGCAATGGTAAACAAATTCGAACGAAAAAAGCGTATAAGCCACAGCATTTTTGCAACCAAAAACCCCCATAGCCCGGGGTCAGGTAACACACCAAAATTGTGGGTAAACAATACGCGAGAGGGGGGTTGGTCCCGATTTGAAGCCATCTTGGGTGGTGGTGGAATTTTGGTGTCTATTCTCGTTCTCTATATTTTTTTGATGGACTGGGTTATTTTGACGAGGTAAGCGGTCAATAGTTTTTCGACTGCATTGATTGAAAACGAAAAATCTGGTAGTTTGCTGTTGTCAAATTCAATCGATTAACGGGTTTACGGCAACCAATTTTCGGTAGTGGTGTGAAAGAGATTTTTCTGGGCTTTCTAGGTTCGTAATCAACGTCTTCTCATTATCGCTGAATTGTTGGGTCTTGTTGGTGATCGTACTGACGCCAAAACTACATCATCCGTGTTTCGATGAGGTCAGCAAATCATCGCTAATTCTTCATAGATTAATAAACGAACCAAAAACAACAACGATAAATTTTTCGGTAATGAATGCTTTTTCTATTTTCTAGCCGCCGTTTTGGAAACAAAACAACTTTTAAGCCAAACTTTAGCTCTTCTTCTCCCAAAACTTTACCGACATGTTTGCGACAGTGGTCAGGATTTCTTTAACGTATATTCCGGAGTTGCTGTTTGACACTGAGGACGAGTACATTCGGAAGTTTTTGATGAAAAAGGTAAGTCTAGAATTGTAGCCACGCGTCATCCCTGCGCTACGTCAGCTGGAAGCAACGGTCCCACCCCTTTAGGACAGCTGGGCGAACGTGATCAACGCAGCGGAGTGGTATAACAGTTGGACGATCGTGATCTCCAGTTTTTTGTTAGCCTTTGACAGGGCAGCCATGGCCATTTCGATGCATTCTTATCATTGGGTAGCCCGGTTTCTGTCTTCTAAATCCCTGTTTTAAGTTTTGCAATCGTTTCTTCAGAGTGGGTGCTGGTCGCTATAACCTGGATCATCCCACTGGCCGCAATTTTGCCAATGTTCTCCCCGTGTTGTGGGAGCTATTTTTATGGTAAGGCATGGCATCAAAGAAAATTTTTTTTAAAGCAAGCGGTCTACAGTCTTGCAAAAATACCTTTCTAAAAGGTTTTTGTTTCAGAAGGCGCCATCGACTCCGTGGAGTACAGGGACGTGACCGTGTCGGCAATTTTCGACAGTGTTGACATGATTTTTGAGACGCTAGTGTACGCGCCAGTACTATGCGCGTTGAATACGTTCACGTTAATAATGCTCTACAAGCAGTACAATCGGATCGTGAGACGGCATGGAAAAGGCAAGAAAAGTGAGTCTTGAGTTCAAAGCTGCCGACGGCATGTGTCGATCCCCCCCTCTCATCAACAAATTGGCAAGTAGCCAACAGGGCAGAGAGCGCGCCGTGGGGAGAGACGCAGAGACATTTTCTTTCCAGCGCGTAATTTCATTCACTATGCCGTCGGCATCCCTTTAATGAAAGAGCTAGATTAGCGCACAAATAACTTTGATCGAGAATGTAAAATTCAAAGTTTATTTGCTTCTACTTATCGTAATTATTCACGAAAGCACGGATGATGAAAAATCCTCAGAAAAAAGTTCCAGGAAAATTGGTTCTCCCGACGATCAGCAACATCGAGAAACTATGCGAGCACGAGACATGTGATCGGGTGCTAAAGCACAGAAATACCTCCCGAGCGCCGTTTTGCCGTCACAAGTCGTTGGTAGGTCTACCAATAAGTAGTACCTATTTAGATAAAGTATTTTTATAACCAAAATTTTATATTTAATTGTCAGAAGTAACTTTAGATGCTAGTGTTTTTAGGTTTAAAGTTACTCAAGCTAACCAATACAACCTAACCAAAACGTTGAATACTCCCATGCAATTTTTATTTCAGCTGCCACCTCACTCAACATTTTCCAGGCAGCGTCGAACGCCTCGAGATCGAGCTGACCTTCGCGATGATCTCAATCTTCGACCAACAAATCGACTTCTTTGTCATCCTGTTCTACACCCTCTACTGGGCGAGCGAGATGAATTTCGCGCCCGTCAAGCGTGGGTGTCGCATTTCAGGATGCCGGGGGAGGAAGGGGTGGTGGTTGGTTTGGGGGGAGATCGGAATAACGGTGGCGAAGAACGCAAATATCAACCAAATGCCCGGGGTTGATCTTAACGAAAAGGACAGATAAAAAAAGGACCGACTTGGTTTCGAATTTTCTTGCACCTTTCCTGACAAAAAAAAGGCGATTCCGACGTGCTTCACTTCACACCTCCCCCGGAAATTAAAGGAAGCCGAAAATATGAAGGAAAAAGCAAAAAACCGATTTTCATAATTGTTGGAAGAGGGACAGAGCGAGAGAAAGAGAGAGAGAGAAAGAGCGCGAGAGAGAAAATGAGTGCTAGAATAAAAAAACAGAAATCGTAAATACAATCATGCCGTTCCAGAAGGCCCCGTCCTGACCGTTTACTCCGCCATCTTCGAGTTCGGAAATCTCGTCAACCCGTACGTGTATCTCATTTCTTGCCCACCGCTGCGAAAAGCCTTTTTCTCATCCGTCTTTCGCTTGTTTTGCGCTTGAATAAATTTAAGATACGACAGTAGTACGAAGATAGTTGGTTCAAAACGAAAAGAAGTGTTTCAAATTCGTTTTCTCATGATTTTCCGGACTTTTATGACGCTTAGTTGCGTCACTATTCGTACGTAATAGGGCTGTTAATTCAATGGTCCGTGTTCACAGGTGTATAAGGTCGCCCGGTTCGAAAAACACTTTATTCATCGACACTTGCAAACGTTGCGCCGGTCGTTCATGTCTCCTAGGTGACGATGTCGAGCTGGGTATCGATGGTGAACAGCTAGAGCTTGTCGTCGAAGAAGAACGGGCAACGGCCGGACTGAAAAAATCGTCTCCTCACCCCTCTCTCTACCTGCGCCATTTGTCCCTAGGCTTGCAGTTGAACGCCTTGGCAAAGTTGGGGTCGGCCCCGATCGCAGCGTTTATCTTCAGCCCACGGCCGATGCCCTTCGCCGTGCGGCCTGCTCCACTGAAAAGCCAGTATCATCCGAATTCTGCTTAAGTACTTACACTTCAAGGCTGATAGGGAAGGCGAGGCAGTGGTTGACAGCGTGGGAGTAGTAGAAGAGCTGGTGGCTGTTGATTTTCAGATCCGGGTAGACGTCCTCGGCCTAGAGGTATGTCGTTTGTTTTGTAGTCGCTCTCGCTCTCTCTCAAACTCTCTCTCTCTCTCGCTCTCCCTACCGCTCCCGGCTTCTCCTTCTCGAACAGCTCCCAAGCGAGGCGCAGCGCCTCCTTCCACGCCATGTACTCGAAGGTGCCGCTGGTCGAGATGTAGGGGCATTTTGAAGACTGAAATGGTATGATTTGAAGCCTATGATCGTTCGTAGTGCGTAGCATAGTGAAACTCGGAAAGTACCCACCAAGGACATGCTTTGGCCCTCAGGAACGTACCGGGTGCAGGCGCAGTCGGCGCGCCAGAGAATGCAGGCCTAGGAAAAGAGAGAAATCGTTTTGAGCGAGAGAGCGAGAGCGCGCGAGAGAGAGCGTGAGAGAGAACCACCTCACCTCCCTGAAGTAGTGGCGCATACATTCGCGGAAGTGGAGCGGCTGCCCGTCTAGATATCTAAAAATCGCAGTTTTCAGACGACATGATCATGATGAAGTACCCTTCTGCGTGCTGTCCACCGACTTGAACAGCATCTTTAGCACCTCCTTGGCGGTTTCGGTGGCGAAAATGGCATACTGAACGTGCGAGATTTTAGAACAATTGAGAAAGAATGAGAGCGAGAGAAAGCGGGAGTGAGAGGGAGAGAGAGAGAGAGAGAGAGAGAGAGAGAGAGAGAGAAATCGACCCACAAAAGAAGCAGCATGGTGCTTCGGATTGGCGTAGAGGGTGGCGAGCACAGCCGGCGGGACGACGACCGTTTTGTTGTCGTAGTGCGACGTCACGGTGTCGAAGCCGGCTAGAAATACACTGATTTTTGCCCAAAAAGCAAGCCGGGTTCCGGAAATCCCTAAAATTTACTCACCCAGCAGCTGGAAGAAGCGCTTGACATGCGGGGCGAGACGGGGGCTGATCGTCGTGTCGTAGAACATGATGAACTCGTCGAATCGGGCCGCCACGTCGTCACCGTTGCCAAACGGCGGGCTCTTCGTGTCACTGAAAAATACGCGATAGGCATAAAAATATTAAGCACCAAAGAACCCGGCGAAAAATCAAGTTAGACTCCCTTACGCCAGGTATTGTTTGTAGGCCCAGTCGGCCCCGTCGTACGTGTCCAGCAGCTGATCCGCCGCGCTCATGTCGCCGACGCCAAGTTGGAATTGCTAAAAGCTTTTGAAATCAGAAAAAAATCTAAGAATCTCACGGCTTTATCCAAAATTGCCGTCCAGTTGCCGTGCACGCGGTCATCCTTGAACTTCTGCTTCAATTTGGCGTCTTTCTGAGGTTGGAGCTGTGAAAAAAGCGCTATTTTGGCTCAACCAATCCGCTCAGAATCCTCGTCCGCAACGCCCCGGCCGTCGACTGCAGCTTATTTGCGTCGAGCCCTTGCACGAATTGTTGGCCTGCAGGAAATGGGTGATAGCTCTTCACATTATAATGGCGAGAAAACCAATTTTTTTTCCCCATATTTCGAATAGGAATACAAATGATGTTTCTCTACTGTTTCCGCCTTTCTTAAGCGCTAAAACTTTACAGATATGCATGCAAAAGCAAACAGCACAAATTTTCTCCCTGAAATAATTTGTAAATAAGTTTTGAGGTTTTTTGTTCGATAAATAGTTAGATTTTTTGCCAAAAATTATACAATCGTCGTTGAGCTTTTCTGATCTTATAAAACGGTTGATGCCCGGATAAACTCTCTCCCCCGATATTGTCAAAGCTCCGGGGTAAGCGGAAACACTACGTTTTCTACACAAATATGGTTTTCTACCATTTTGGATCAGTCCGGCCACCTTCAGCATGTTCTGGACGGATGCCCAACCCTGAAAAAGGTTTTTTGATAATTCTTTGGATCCGTTTAAAAAAACGCTTATTTCAAAAACTGCAGCGATTATTTGCGGAAAACCCATGGTGAGAGGAAGCGCGCTTGCAGTGATTTTTGTCAAACATGACATGCGCATCGCCACGGGCTTACCCTAAGCGCCTCCTCGACGGCTCGCTGGTAGTTCTTCGTCACCTGCTCCAACACCATGCCATACGCGTCCTTCGGGTGTTGCTAAAAAAAGCAGAAATCGGTACAAGTCAAGTTTTGAAGCGGAAAAACTCAAAAAACCTTGGTTATGTGCAGTTTACCCCCCCTCCCCCTGGCCGGCGCCCGACTCTTGTATCTCGGCTCCCTGTTTATCTACGGATGTGTGAAGTATATCAAAATGTCCGTCTTGCTCTGGCAAGTATTTTGGTATATTTTACACACCTGTAGCTGTACATGGAGCCGAGATACAAAAAGTTGGGTCTTGGTTAGAGTGGGGGGAGGGCGGTTAACGGCACTCTAACCATACCTCGACATGCTGCAGACCCTCTGCACGCGAAGCCACCAGCGGCCGGGCAAGCTCGTCGAAGTGGAGCACCGCAGCCCCGGCAGGGGTTTCGTTGGGGTCGACGCCTCGGGGGGCACACCTGGAATTGAAAAATAAGCCACCAAAGCCTAAGCTAAGCCTAAGCCTAAGTCTGAGCTAAGCCCAAGCCTATGCCTAAGCCCAAGCTTACGCCTAACTTAGGCGGACGCTTAAGCCTGAGGGAACTTACATGACGGTAAAAGTCGTCGCACGGCTGTATCTGCGGGTCCTTGTACTTGGCGAGGAAGTCGTGGATGAAGTCGCCCTCCTTCAGCGACAAGCAGCTGACCCTGAACAATTTTAATCTTTGCAAAGAAGTCGCTTTGAATTTGAAATTTGCAGAAAGTACCCAGAAATCAGAAGCGCAAAGGCGATGGCCACGCCGCGCATCTTGGGAAGGTGGAGAGTAATAAAACAAAAACTGATTTTTGACGTTCACCACGCTCAGCAAGATTTTATGCTAATTTTTTATGCAAATTTTGTAAGCTTTAGAAAATAGCAACGAAGCTAGCGTCTCTCTCTTTCTCTTGCTCTGGCTCTCACTCTCTCTCTCTCTCACCTCGCTCTCTATTTCTCTCTGCCGCTCTCTCTCAATCTCAATCGACGGCCTATTGCTGTTTCGAAACACAAAAACTCAAAACTGCATAACCCGATTATGCAAATTGAGGGGAACTCACATGGGGAAAACTGCTGATTCCGTGATTTTCTTTCCGAATTTTAAATTTTGAATGTTTTAAAATTCATTAAAATTATATATTACAATTGCCTTAAAGATTCAAAATTCATCTCTTAAAATGTTCCTCAAGTGTTCGAAAGATGGGTCCCTAAAAAAAATTTAGACTTGCGGATGCTGAATTTTGACGTACATTTGTATTCTTTGATTTTTTTGCCCAAACGTCGGTCCGTTTCTTGAGTATTTTTTGCTCATTTTTAGGGCTCTCCACTTTTTGCTCTGGATCTTCCGTTCTAAAAAAGTAAAAAAAATTACTTCTTTCAATCACTACCTCTGCTTTTTCCGCTTCCCCAGTTCCTCAGGGTAAATAATTCCCAAAAAAAAAGTTTTGTCGGCTCTGTGGGGGGTTGAGGTGTGGGGGGCGCGCGAGCGCCTGAGGGATCGGGGGTCGATGAGGAGGGAATGTTTGCGCCTTTCTTTTCCCCGATTCTTTTTCCACTCTTTTCCTATGGACGTCGTGAGTAGGGTGAAGAGGGGGAAAGAAGGGGGAGCCTGTCCGATTCTCGTTGGCCCTAAGGGCCCACACCGCCAGGTACCAAACCAACCCCGGGACCCCCTCAACTCGCGGGTGGCCTCGAAAAATTCTCAGATTCCGGCTTGATTACGTAACGATACAGTTTTGGTGTGACTCACTTAGTTTCCGGCATAACTCTAATATGAACTAAATTCTGTTTTGTTTATCTAAATTTTGATGTATTTTTTCTGTTCGTCTTTCTTAATCATCCAACCTTTTTAAATTTTCTAGTAATTCTGATACCTAATACTACGCATTCATTTTAACTGGACGGTGACTTCATTCATATTCCTTATTTTTTATTTTTTAAAAATTTAAAAGGATAGATTGGAAATCAGCGTTTCAAAAAATTATTTTCGATTTTTGAAAAGGCCACTTTTCCGCGCAGTTTTCATTGCCATTTTCATTTTTTTTTTTTTTTTTTTGACAGTAACGCTCTCCTTTATTTGAAGATTTTGGTAAGCTTAACCTTCCAAAATCCGCCGAACAATTCGAAAATTCGCCACCCAATAGCTACTCTTCTAAAGTGAAAAAAGATGACCCATTTTCTGGATTTTTACAATACTTTCTAAGGACAAAAAATGGCAGCGGAAAAATCTTCTAAATTTAGGAATGAAAAATTGACGCCCCGTCATCAGCACTAAATAATGGAAATCGACGACGAGATCGTGGCCCGCTGCAGGGGCAGTTCAACACGGAGGAGTTGTCGGCGACCTATGATAGAAGAAGGCGAATTGAAGAGGTCTGTCTTAACAGGTTTTGATCACTTGCACTTTAATGCGGTTCTACACTTACAAATACCTAGCGATTTGTCTAACTGTCCCCGTTTTTAGTCCAGCTCCGTCATCTTGTCCGTCGCTCCTGCATTTTCCATCACAGCTGCTGTACTTTCCGTGGCAAGCATCGTATTCCTAATTTGGGCGCTCGTACGTAGACGGTTGCCAAATCGGAAGTACAGGTTGGCAAAGTTTTTAAATCTCATTAAATTGTTTACTGAACCATTCCTTCGCCCGAATACCCTGTTTTTCAAGACTATCCCCTGCGAGACGGTGTTTCACTATTTTCCAAGATTTTTGAAGTCCCAAGACGCTTTTTAGTTCGTGATCTCTCGATATAAAAGGTTTTCATATGCCCTTACAGTATTTCAAGTCTTTTACACTCCATCAACTTCTTTATTCTCAAGCCCACTGCAGCCGTAAATTTTGAAAATATAATTGCGTCGTTTCCACGTGACTTTCGCGTCGCCCGACCCGTCGTAGCTCTTGGTTCAAATCGGCAGTCTTTATCGTCCCAAAATTCGCAGAAATGCGTGACGCCATGACGGTACTGTGGCGATCAGAGCGCAAATAAACACGACTCCGTATCTAACAAAGGAGGGATTCTTTAATATCGCTCGCCCTTGTTCTATCTTTTCCGCTCTCTCGCGCTCTCTCTCTCTTTCTGGCTCTCTCTCCTTCTCTTTCCCCTTCAAAAACTTACAATCCCTGATAACACTCCAAAAACGCCGCGCACAGCTCGACCTCTGCGGAGGGTCATCGAAAATTATGTGCGGAAGCGTGAAGATGCACATAGCAATTGAGCAAAAGAATGCGTGACCCATGAAAATGTTGTAGAATAGCTGAAAAAGCATCAGCAATTTTCCCTGTCTAACCCTCATTTCGCAGTCTCTCTCTCACTCTCTCTCTCTCTCTCTCTCTCTCATGTTCCAAAGTTCGCTATGACGCTCCGTTCAATGTTAGCCAATTAGAAAAAATTGGATGACCCTTAAAAATGATTGAACAGGTGAAGGAAGGAAATTTGTCCGTTGAACTTTACGCTCTGGTAAATAGCTCAGAGATTTTTTCGGTGACCCTAGGGCATTTTGGGAGAAATTGAAAGGGTTGAATTGAATTGAATTTTGCATTTGAATTCCCTCTGCCTTACCTTCAACACCCTCCGGTTTTCATCCAACTGAAATCGTCTGCTTAGCGTATATTTTCTTGCATCAAACGTTTCGAAGAGTTGGTTCAGGGCACGATTATTTTCGATGTAGACATTGCGGAAAAGCTTAAAATGTAGTGGCTATTTCAAAATGGAAATTAGGACTTACAAACCAGACGGTAATAAGCCAGAGAGTCATGAATGGAAGGTTCAGCTTGAACGTCAAAGCATCGTAGTAGCCACCAGCTAAAAGTAAATTTCTCTGATTTGGCTAAGAGTTTTGCTACAAATCCACCGCACTTTGTGTTTACGATTGCATGCAAAGCACCTATAACACCCCGACGCGACCTCAACGCTTCCGGTTTTCCTTTTTTGGGAGATACTAGCTAAATGCTAAATACACTTACTAAACGAATACACCATGACCGAGAAGCTCTGCATCGAAAATGATTGTAGGTGCAGATACGCTTCGATTAAGGGCCGATCCACGTATTCATAGTCTTTAATGAAGTACACAGCACAGCTCCTCTCGATAAATATCGTGCTAAATATCGTGAATGCCCCCAGAATATGTGTAGAGTCGTAGCATAGAGCTGAGGAGTAGCGGCGCATCCTGCCATACAACGCCTAGAAATGGGGGATTAAAGCTTTTAAGCTTAAAATAAGACTAAGCTAAGCTTACTTTATAATTCGAATAATTTTTCTAGCGCTAAAAAATTACAACTGCCTTAATCACCTGATATTTCGAACCATCTAAACTGATAACACATTGAAATTAGGCGGCCAATTTGAGACAAAATATATTGGATTATATACACGACGAAAGGGCGTATAAAATTATGATGGAAAGCGTTCGAGCGGTACATGATTCGAACGGCTATCTAAGAGGTAGTTTTGTACCTTAATCATTGAGCTCATGCTCCATTTTCGTGCTCTAAGGCTCCTTTTAGACGAAAATATACGTATTTTTCTCATTATTGTCCAAAAGATATGAAAATATGACTCACAAGCCCGAACGTCAACAAAAAAGTTGTCGCCATAAGTTCGCCCATGACGAAACATTGGGTTAGCGTTTTATAGGTAGCGTTTTTATAAAGTAAATCGGTGTCGTAGAATGCATAGAGTAGCATTTTGAACCCAAAAATGTTGTAAAACATTTTACTAGACAATGGTGACCTGAGTAGGGTGATAGTTTCAGGGTCCGATCAAGCCTGAGTAGGAGCAGCAGGTGTTTTTGGGAGATACCCAAGATAATTGGTCATTGAAACTTTTTGCCATTTACGTTTAGCGTAGACTCAAGTGATCAATTTTTAGGTAGAGAGAGCGAGAGAAAGAGGAGGAGAGGGAGAGAAAGAGAGAGAGGGAGAGCGAGAGGGAGAGAGGAGAGTAACGTTATTTTAGATTGCCGCGATAAATTCTTTGAATATTTTTATTTCCCCCAAATCTCCTTCAAATGGTTGAAGTGTTCATCACATTCAGCTGGCGAAACGGCAAGGATTTTAGGTTGGGAATATGCAAATTGCACGCGGCAGGACTTTCTTCGTCGGATTTGGGCCAAATCAAATAGTTTTCGACGCCACGGTGGTATTAAGATGAGTAGAGATATTGTGTAGAAGACGCCGTATCTAAAAGTTTGATGAACTTGAGAAAAATAGTCCCCTTAAAAGTGAGGCTTGATCAAGTTTATGATGCCAAAAATCGCTGCAAAATATCGGCGAATGCTTGTTGATGCTTGAGAAACACAAGGAAGTTGAAGACCTACAGGCTCTGAACTGCTTCAAGACATGCAGTCGACAGTTCCAATTCTGGTGTCTCATTTTCAAAAATGATGTTCGGAATTGTAAATAGGCAACTGCCAAATAAGCAGAATATACTGTGGCCCAGGAATATCCATTGGAGTATCTAAAATCCCGTAAATTGAGCTGTTAATGGCCAATTTTGCTAATTGCCTCAAACCCTTAGTATCCTTAAATTTAAGTCGAAACTAGAACATTTGACTATACTAATACTAATACGTACCTTTAACGCTTTCGAATTCTCCACGACCTGAAACTTGGTGCTCAGGCTGTATCTCCTGATGTCGAACTTTTCGAGACGCTCGGAAATTTTGTTGTTGAACCGCTCGATCAAGAGAAACATCAGCATATAAATCTAGCATTATCGTTCAAAGTTCGAGCTTACAATTAGCGTGCCGATTATACAGCATAGAGTCAAGGGGAGCATAAGCTTGAACATGAAGTTGTGCTGCTGAACGCTTACTAAAAAAAGTGGATAAAATCTTTAAAAATTTTTGTTACTACTGAATAGAGAATTGCAATTAAGGTTAGATTTATCGACTTTTGGCATTAAAATAATGTTTTTGGCTTTGTTTGTAACTTTAATTCACGTTTTTTTTTGAAGTGTAAAGGTCTTTTTAATCGTTTTAACCCACAAAAATGGAAAGCCAGCGTCACGATCAAGCAGTTCAAATTCGAATACGTGAATATAATCCATTCGAGCCAGACCCGTTTCATGTACTCATAGTCCCGGACAAATACAATAGCCATGCACCGCTCGCACAGCACTTCGACTACGAACATCACCTCGCTACAGTACACAAATGTGCGGCAGGCGGAGAGGAAAAATAGGGGCAGATCGGCAAGAATATCACCTAAAATCAAACGGATTTGAGTAGAAATTAAAATCGGTGGCCCGCTAGTTTCTAAATATCGTTCTTGAGGGCTTGCTAATACTCTCCCCTTAAACCTTAAGAAATTACCTTGGACGGGAATAACCCGAAATTGATAGAGCATTAATAGGAATCGAGCAATCTCCCCAATAATATTTTTGGCCATAAATAACCATATGATATGGATCAGTTTCTTGTTGAAGACGCGCGAGTTTTTGGCGACGTGGAGCAGGCACTAGAATTTTTGGCATTTTGTAATTATAGAAATTCGCGAACGTAGTTACGTATATTTTCGGACATCGGCAACTTGACTTACCAATCCCAATCCGATCGTTATCGAGCTCCCAAATAATTCGCATAGCAGTGAGGCGAGCCAGAATGGGTAGAAACTCTGATTTTGTAATAACAAATTTTGGTCGTAGATTCCGAACAGCATCAGCTCTAACCCGGGAGCTTTGTACATCATCTAAAACTCAGGCTCAACAAAGACCTCCGCAAAAAATTGCAATAAAAAATTTACTAATACAAATTTTACAAAGATTTGCACTATCAATTCATTCAGACAAAATTTTACACTAACAGCAAACCACGATCAAATTAAAGCGATCGTTGTGGAGGGTCCAGCAATAGGGCGAAAAACATGTAAAAAATTGAGGGTGATGGTGGGCAGGTGAAAAACCAGCAGCACACGGCCTGATTGCATATTCTCGGTAGAATTTGGCATTTCACGAAATCAGGATAAAGCTTGTTTTAGGAATGGGAAGCTGCGTAGGAGTTTTTAGGCTATGATACCACTAAAAGGTGGAAAAGCCAAAGTTCGAAATAAGGACCGTTGTGAAGGAGTGAGAGAGAAGGAGAGGGAGAGGGAGACGAGAGAGAGAGAGAGAGAGAGAGAGAGAGAGAGAGAGAAAGAGAAAAGAATTGGTGCTGTGGTATTGTGAATTGAACTATTAAAACACATTCTATTCAACTATTCTAACTTCGTCATCACTTCCGATTCCTTGCGAAGAATTTTCCAACTCTAACTTGACGGTCTCAAGGGAATCACAAACTGTAGATCCGATCGGTTAGTCAGGAAGTACAGAATACTCTTAAAAAATCAGTTTAGTCGCTGACTACCAATCAAGAGTGAATCCCAGTCTAGAAATGGTCAACAAAGGAGCAATTTTTCGGACACTTTTGCCCCCGACGTTTCCTAATTCACGCACCGGCCCCGTCTATATGAATTTAGCGACAATTTGATCGTCACATGCCCTGGCTGGCGACTACGACCGCCCGGGGGAATGCGGACATAAAGATCTAGGCATCACGAATGTTTTCGAGTGCGTTAGAATTTTTTATGACCGACCGTCTGTACCGAGAGTTGTGCGCCGTTTAGCAAGCAGGTGCATGTGGGCTTGCAGTAACGCTTGATTAGGCTTGTACATTGTAAGCAGGTTTTTGGGTAATTTTGTGATAGGGAAGTTTACAGTCATTCTTTTGGTACATTAATTAACGAAAAAACTTCCAGCAAAAAAAATTGTTATGAAATCGAAATTTGTAGGTAAACCGGTGGCGATTTTGGGATCTGGAGAAAGAGAAGATCCGATAGGCAGCTGGCGAAGATCCTTGAGGATTATAAGAATTTAAGGATCTTTATAATTTCATTTATTTCTCACAGGATGCATTTTTTGAGTCATCGGCCAAACCTTACGAGACCTAGCTCATTCGATAGAGAATTCGATTCTGAATAAAACCTCGTTGTTCTTTTTTGCAGAATGGCTATTCCTGATTTTATAAAATTAAAATACTAGTGACCGTCTCTTACCATAAGAGCCTTTCGAGCCAAAGAGAGGCTTTTGGGTGCAGTTTTAAAATTGGATAAAATCAGGGATAGCCATTCTGCAAAATGAACAACGGAGTTTTGTTCAGAATCGAATTCTCTATCGAATGAGCTAGGTCTCGTAAGGTTTTGCCGATGTCTAAAAGCACTCCTTGTCAGACATTTTTATTAGAAAGAAAACTAGCAAGGATTCGATAAAAACCGAGAATCGAGCTTTGTCTATTGAATACAAGCCAGCTGTTATCCTTTAGGAACGTGAAGTCCTTTGTCAACCACATTACGATAGACAAGCTAGGAAAAGTTTTTAAAAAAATATAGTATGGACGAAACACGCTAGAAAAGTTTCTTGAGGAATTGACATGAAGTTTTGTCAGCTTCAAAAGCCGTATTTATGGCCATGACCGATTTTAAATTTATTGCCACGCATTCTGCAATTGTGAGAAATAGATCTGGGTCTCGTCGTGGGCAATCGGTCGTTTTTTCGTCGATACGCAACTCGGCTCCTCGGATACGGTATTTTCGGTCGGGCATAGATTCCGCAGAATTTCGGCAAATCGTCTGCGCCAAGACGGGACGAGCGCGATCAGACCCGTGTTGAACATTATTGCAAAGCTTAAACGTGGAACAACTCGTTTAAGAAAGAAATTTTTCTCGGAATTGGTATCGCGTTTTCTACGATTTGAAGGCGCTATTTCTATACTATAATTCACGTTAAAATTCAGACTCACATTGCCTGGAAGCACTCCAACCCAGCCAGTGATACTTCTAATTCTGGCGAATTTGTTCCGAAGTACATATGCGGCATTAAAAACACGCAGGTCCCGAATACGGACATGACAATGTGTGCAGAGAAGATTCTTCGAATTAGCTAAAAAATGGCACATAATAAAAAACCATATTCAAGCTAAAATACGATATAAAATTCTAAAACGGCTTTTTGTCCGGGTCCTGAAAAAAAATTTCTGCTTCTTTTCGAAAAAATCTGAATGCCCCCTAGCCTGTAGAGAGATTTTCAGGCCTTATGCAGCAAAAACATATAAAAAGCCCGGAATCTAGAAACTAAGTTTGGGTTACGTTTTTACGAATTTAATTTTATCGTGTTGCGAAAACCTGAACTTCAGAATTTTAACGCTATTTTTAGAGCCCCGCAGGAACCCAAAGATCCTCGAAATATCATGCTAATTGACCTATTAGCTTGGCAAAGCTACAAAAACCTAAAAGCAAAGAAATTTGCTCAGAAACAACTTCGGATCATCGACTGTTGCCAGCCTAGCACAAGAGGTGTCAGAGCGGGTTTCCCGCAATCGTCATTGCAAGGGTCGTGTGCAGCGGCGGGGGGTCGAACCCGGGTAGCGCGCCCCGCCACCCCCGGCACACAACCAATAGGCCACGCCCATCACTGGACCCACATGGAGGGAGCGCATGTTCTCCTCGAGCTGGAAGCGCCGGGACAGGGAATACTTGCGTAGGGAATAGGTGCGCAGGAGTGTCCGGAGGTTCTTCGCGTTTAGGAAGTAGATTTTGAGGAAAAACTGAAAATGAAGGGGTTTGTATGGGGGCTTTTACTTAATTTAATGAAGTCAGCAAACGATTTGTAATTCCTGGTTTGTCTTTTTTATGAAATCTATCGTTTTTCAATTGAAAAAGTGTAATTTTAGATAGACGGGGGCTTGTTTTGTATAATACATTTCCTTAAAACGGTCTTCTCTACGGTTTTTCACTGGTTTTTTCTGTCTGCGCCCTCTCCAATCACCCACACTCTCTCTCTCTCCCAGGGTGCGCCCTCTGCGACACAAAAATAATTTTTAAAACTCGGGAAGAGCTTCAATGTGACTATGTTTTTTATTTTTATTATTAGATTGGTGTATTACATGTATTTTCCAAACTTTGTAGCTCGTGGACTTAAACGAGATTGAAAAGTTGGAGAAAAGTGGAAACATCCATCGGTTAAATATTTTGAAAAATTATAATTTGCGGTCGATTTGCTAGAGACTAAGAAGCTTCGAGTTTTGCGTAGCATATTTCATGATGAAAGATTGTTCCATCGATCATAAAAACGCACGAGAAAACAGCTGCCCAGGTAGCAAAATACGAGCGGCAGCATGACAACGAAGAGGTCGCGTAGAAACCTTGCGCCGACTAAAAGTTAGTAATTCTTTATTGCCGTTTGCTACTATAATTAACGATTTCAATGACTTACAAACAAGATACAGCACGGTGCCGGTCCCTGGGTAAAGAACGCATTCGCATGAATTCCCGCAGCGATCCACTTTCTTGGCACTGCTTCGTAGTCTCGGATATAGTGAGTGTGCAAAGCATCTTTCGATCAATATTGCCGAAATTATCGACATTGTGCCCATGTAAACATAGACTCGGAATGCGGAGAATATGATGATCGGCAGGTCGTAGATGGGGTTGTCTGGAATTTCATGCGATACCTTTGCCTAATTTTACCTTTCAGCAGCCTCAAAGATATTTTTAAAAGTGTTTGAAAGCAGCTAGGCTCTCTTTCGTTAAAAAAAAACTTTAAAGTCGTCTGAATTTGAATAGGGACCGTTTTTAAAGCTTCCCAAAAGAACCCCTGCTAGTTTGCCACGCAAAAACTGCCCCGAGCGCTCTCGAACAACCTCCACTAAACTGCTAAGGAAATCATGGTTCGGAGGAAAATGCCTTTTGTAAAAACTATTTTATAGCTTTGATTTTGCCTTTAAAAAAATTGTAAACCCACTCGTCCTTTCCAAAACCTCAAATTGGTACAGCATCAAGACCACTCTCCCCACTTGCGATACCACATGCTCAATAATGAAAAACGAGAGCGCATAGAGCATATTTTTATGGAAAGTCCTCGAGCTCAGGATTATATAAACAACCAACTAAATCGTCTTTCATATCGTAATCCAATCCATAGACCCACAATTTCGATACTAAAACTAAAAATCAGCCCAATAATTTCGGCTGTGAAGAAAAAGTGGTATAGCAGCTCGAGATCGGGCTCTTCGGAGATGATGGAGACATTATAAATCCCGAAGAGTAATATTTTTGGATTCGAATAGTTGTATAGCATTTGTATCAACAGTCGTATTAACTGCAAAAATCAACGTAAGTTTTGGGGAGTGAAATTTATCACTTTGCTGCCAAGACAAGGAGGACGGCGGCCGGGGTAGCAGGTGGAATTTCAGGGCTTGTCCTCCCTTTGCTATTAGTTTTGTGTTGAAAAATTGGAGCTGATGGTTGCGGAAGTTTCTAACGAGGTGCAAAGTTCATGGTTCATAATTTTGCTTACGCATTAATGGGGTGTTCGGTCGTGATAGCAATTATAAAGGAGGTCAGATTGAGAAGGCCTGAAAAATAGGTTTCGGTTTCGAAATACGTTTTAAATCAGGTTTATATAGACCCTAAGGTGTATTATAAAACCATAATCGGTTTTGATTCAGTTGGCTTTATGGATTCTCCATTTCAGCGTAATCGTCTCCCGTAGCGTCGGCGACCCTGTTCTCGGCAGTCCTGGTAGCTGCCGTCTCGTTGATGGCCAATCGGAATTCGGGTGAGTGCAGCTCGGACTTGTTTGCTGTCCGTATTTTGCCATTAACTACAAATACAGAACTCGGCCACGTAGGATTAAGCTCGTCTAACCAGAAAATACATTTTCAAACACCTTTCAGCCTCGTTCGCAGTGCTGGCCCTATTCCTTTACGTCGCGACCTTCGGCTTCGTTCAGCTCAGCCTGTCCCACATTTTGGTGATTGTGCTGCGACAGGTGATACATTTCACTGGACCTTATGCCAGAGTATTTTCGGCGACCGGTTACCGTTTGTGGTTTAGGTCCAGAAATACGAGGCTGGTACTTTATGCTTTGGCGCGCCTAAAAACCTTTGGCTCCAAGGCGAAAAAAACTCGTGTTTTTCCGCTCCTTAAAAGTACTGGAACACAAAGTTTTTGGGATACTTAAGTCAGGTACAACACCAATTTCAGATCAGCCTCCTCCGCCCGTACGGCTTCGAATCCGCTTTCTCGCTTCGTCGTCTCGTGGCTTGTCTCGTAGTCCTCTGGCTGTTGGCGATTTTCTACGCAGCAGCTTTTGCTCCCCTGACCACCGTGATCTTGGACCCCAGGAAGGCAGCTGGAGGTATGGAAATTAAGCATTAATGAACTAGTCAAAAATTACAGTATGCTCCTACTTCTCCTGCCAGCGTCCGCTGATCATCATCGCCATCGTGCTGTTGGCGTTTTTGATGATGACCGTACTGCTCTTCTACGTTACTGTTGCGTATAAGCTCTACGCAGCGTCGATTCAGGAGCGGTAAGTTGAGAGAGAAAGCGAGACAGAGACGAGGAGAGAGAGAGAGAGAGAGAGAGAGAGAAAGAGAGAGAGAGGGAGTGAGCGAGAGAGATGGCACTAGGGAGAGAGTGCAGCATACACTTTTTCAGACTCCACAACGAGCCCAACGTCACCAAGAAGAAGCTGCGCCACTTCATTATTTTTGGAGGACATATCGTACTTTACACCTTGATTTGGTAAGCAGGAGCTCAAACTCAGGAAACGGTCTTCAATTTTTAGCTCCCTGCTCCTTGCCGGAGCCATCATTATCCAGAATAACATCTGGCTTTTTCATAAGGTCGTCAACTCGCAGAATTGTTTGCTTGTTGAGGTGAGCATGAGGTTTTGAAAAACTTTAAAACTCAATTACAGTACCTGAACACGATGATCCGGTTGGAGACGATAGCCGGCGGGGCGGTGCTCTTGTGGATGGTGAGTTGGAAGCGAGTGAGCGAGAGAGAGCGAGAGAGAGAATGAGAGACAGACAGAATGAGAGAGAGAGAGAGGAGAGAGAGTGTGAGCAGTAGAGGTGGAGGTGAGAGTGAGCTAGAGAGAAAGAGGCGGGGGAACGAGAGAGGGGAGGCCATCGCACCCCGTGAATTCAGGTCCGCATCGCCGCCGATGTTGCCCTTCTCTGGGTAACCGAATACCGCCGTTTACTGCCTTGGATCTCTAGAAACGAGCCGAAAATGCTCCCCAGCAGCCAGGTAGGCCATTTCCTGACCGTTTCAAATTAATCCAGGCCACCCTAGAGTCCGCCGTGTAAAGTGGACGTGATTATCAGGTCTTGCAAAGCTTCTTTTGTTCAGCTTATGCTAATTTTCCCGAGCTTCAAGACGAAAAGGAGCTTACGCTTTTCTGCGTCGCTCTTCTTTAAAGGAAGTGATCAATCAGCCCTGGCATATTTGTCATTATTATAGTTTTTTAGCCTTTTTCGGTTTTAATGGCGTAATAGAGTCCGAAAATCGATAGGAGGTGCTTAAAAGGCGGTTGGCGAGAGACCCGAACAGTGCGAGAGTTGTCGAGACCTAGGGATCGACAGGGGTCGAATCTTGAGCTTCAGAGCCCCTTTAGAATTGGATCTTTTCCGGAATTAAAATCAAAATATCCGATTTTTTAGCACTCCCGCTCCGACAGTCTTCGTTGGCACCGAACCCCAGCTACTTTCAACTGTCCGGTATACACGCTGGAGCGCCCTACGGCAAGTGGGACTTCAAGAATTGAGAATTAAAGAGATATTTTAATTTTTTTTCTGTGTTGTAAAACCCCTAAACCACGACATTAGCATAGTGCAACCTACGAGTCTGTCCACAATACGAGATTTCCCTCCCTGTCTACCTATCCCTTTCCTTTGTTTGATTTTCCGAAGCGATCCTCTGTCCATTGATCTTTCCCGGACTTTGTTTTTGTTTTTACTTCGCACAGGACGCACAAAAATTCCAAGAACTGTCTTTCCTGCTCTTTTTGTAATTTTTTCGAACCTGTAAGACTTTAATCCTATAATTTTAATTCCTTAAACGTTTGGATCCGATTTTGTTGTGGGTCCTCCGCTAAAAAAAATTTAGTTTTGAGTCGGCACCGACCAATTAAAATATTCAACTTAAACTGGATTCACAGTGATTGTACCAAAAATGTTTGTTTTTTTAGAAATTTGCGTAATTTTTATCGGAACTCCACTTCGCCGACGTTTCGGTGCTTACTTTCCCCTTTTCAACGTTACGTGTGCGCGTTTTTTGAACCCATAATTTATTGAAATTGCCGATAAATGGACTTGTGAAAAGAAAAGAAAAAGCAGTGAATTTCGGCACGGCACGACCCAGGACAGCGCTTCAGAAAGCTTACGGGCCCGCTGAAAAACGAGAAATTATTGGCTAAAGAAATCGAATTTTGTGATTTTTACTTAATTCAAGCACAAATAGAACAGTATTCGAAATCTCTAGCTAGTTTTGAAGGCTCAGAAATACCTACAGGTGGTCGTTGCAGCAGCTCCTCCAGCTGTGGTAGTGGCAGCTCCGCCAGCCGTAGTTCCGGCTGAGGTGTCTCCAGCTAAACGCATTGATTCTGGCTGTTTCTTTGATTGTTTTGGAACAAAATATTGCACAAAAATCCTATTTCGTCGCTGGATAAAGACAAAAAAAAACTCAATTCTTCCCAAAACTTGGACCCAAAACCTACCTGCAGCGGTGGTACCAGCAGATGTTTCAGCAGTGGATCCAGCGGTGGTCCCGGCGCCGTCACAGAGGTTGCCTAAATCGGTGTTATTATTCAATTTGTTGACATCTAAAGTTAATTCCGTTCTATTTTAGGTTATTCTGCAGTGCAACATACATGAGCTCGGACAGTACTGTGCCTTCTGCTCGTCGGTGTATGCAGAGTTGGAGCAGAAACCGTTCTGGACCCAGGTGCCGCAGCTAAAAAATTATCATAATTTGAAAAAAACGTTTTATCTAGTCAACCATTAAGCAAACCGCTACGGGAAATCGCGAGAAGCTTTATTAACCGCTTCTGATGCCGATAGCACGATTATCAGTACAGATTTCTGTGTCTCTCAAAAATCCTGAATAATCATTGCTAGCTACTTCCGCCTAGCTACGACAAGACAAACAATGAATTAGGCGGTGTAGACATATAAATGGAAAGACTAAGCCCTGCAGAAGACTACAAACTTCGGAGTTGTTATCTACACAGCTTCCAGTTCCGCCACCGCCTCCTCCACAGTTTCCGCAAGTCGACCCGCAGTACTGCGCCCTCTGCGCATCCGTGTAGAAGGTGTTCGTACAGAAGCCGTTGTTCGCCCAGTTGGCACAGCTAGAGAAATACACGTTGATTTTTTCCTTTTTTAGATATTCGATAATCGTTTTTTAAGTTGCGCCTTAGTCGATCGCTATAGCGTAAATTACTCACTTGGCGCTTGAGTCACTGCATGCGTAGACGGCGGCGACTGAAAAAAACCTGCTTTTTGGAAGGTTGTAGTGTTTTAAAAGAGTCTTAGGCATACGAATTCATTCACTTCATTGATTTTTTGTTAAGCCAAACATCCATGGTTTGAAGTACTGTAAAAGGCAAAGCACCTGATTTTGCTAGCCTACAAAAACCCCAAAAAAAATGCTTTCACATCCAAAAACTTCAAATCCGAAAATTCAGTAGTTTTACATAACCTGTTCTGCTTTTTGAGACAAAAAAAATTCCGTTTTAAGGTTACGGTAGCTCGCGAAAACTGCTTTGCACGCCTTAGGATTCTGAAAGCTCGCAATTCTGTTCCAAACTCAGCAAAAACCGCCAAAGTCGTCAAGCTCAACCAGGAATTCATAGCTTGAGCTTTAGAGGGGGACCTTGAGACTGAGGAGTTGCGGAGCCGCAGCGCCGAAATTGAGTGATTTCTAGCAGCCGCTCACCTCTTTTATACCGTCCACTGTTCGCTTGATCCCCAGCTCCAAATTAGCCGATCACCGCGCTCGATCACTTATTGGTGCCCGTTTTTTATTTGACTAATTTAGCAACCATTTCTCCTGCATAATTTTGACCCTTTTTCGGAGTTTTGGCAAATACATGGGAGAGTACATCAGAATTTGTGGTGAGACATTGTTTAGACAGCCCGGGGGTCCCCGGTTTTTGGGAACCGATACGGTGTTTGGTCCATTGAAGAGATCAGCCGAAAAAGGGGGATTGGAATCTCGGATTTGGACTTTCAAAAGCTCAACAGAATTCCTAAAGGAACTCTGCAGGTTGTCTGGAATGCCAGCTTTTGCCCCCAGATCACTTTGGCCTTAACGCATTTTCTCAATCGTGAAAAATCGAAAAAAATCGATCAGAGCAAATAAATTTAATTGAGATTCCAAGAAACGAACAAAATAAAGAATGCAGTTGGCGAAATTTATTTGTAAAAATTAATAACTTTATCCAGTTAAATATGGCACATATGATGAGATCAGTTGAATTCAGGCGTCCAGGTCTCGACTGGCCGAGATATATTGCGGTTTTGAAGGCAAAAATGGCAGCTTTCTGAGGATCGGCAAGGTGGAGATGGCTCTAGAAATAGATAAAAACTTTTGGAACGATTTTGCGTATTACCGGTCCATAATTCTAGGTAGTAAAAACCCATCAGTTGGTCCGTCTGCTTCCGCTTCATCGATCAGGCCTCGATCTGCTCGGGTGGCACCTAAAAGACACATTTTTGTCGCATTTTGATCGCTTTTTCAAAATTCAGGTCATTTTAGCTTTAGTTAATATATTTTGATAACCTATTATTTTGCAACGTCTTTAAAATCGTTGCTCACCTGGCATTAAATTATCCAGCGAAAACGCCAGCAGCCCCCCGACCAACATTTTTATGCTCAGGAGCATGTTTAGCACCTGATCGGGCGTCTGGTTTTCTAGAAATTAAAATAGGGTACTATCATAAGACTGAAAATGGAATAATATCAGCCCTGAAGATACAGGATTAAAACGGAAATTACCGGTATCGATCGGGTGATTTTTCAAAATGTAACGGTACCACCCATTCCGGCAGAGCAGGGCGGATCCATGTTGGCTGAGTTTCCGAGTGGGTAATAGATTTACAACCTAAAAAAAACCTGGAAATGCCTAATATTTAAATCTAAATACGTCCTAATTAGTTTTGTATAGACCAACCAATAAAATCAAAAATTACCCTTAAATTGGACAAGGCCACTCCAGCAATCATGCTCATTCCGAGGCAAAGCATACCGCCAATAAGTGGGTCTGGAATACAAAAGCCAGGACGGCGGCAAACTTAAAGTGAATCAAAATGGCAAGAAGTGAGTGAAAATACCTTTGTGAAGAGTCACATCAGAGATCGATATTTCAAGCGGGCTGTACAGTAATCCGGGAGGCCACCTAAAGAATTTATTAATTTTTGTTATTTTCTTAGTTTTCTTATTACGTATTCTCTAATTTCAGCTTTTCGCGCAATTCGACATCTGACAAACCTTGGTCAAATGGCAGAGCGCAATGCTTCACGCATGAGTTGTGGTTCCGGTTCGAACGTTTAGACTGGCAGCGATCAAGCTTCCAATTCCTGAAAGTTATTTCTTTTGCTATCTCTATCTCGTCCTGGCTCCATCTCTCTGTTTCGCTCTCTCTCTCTCGCTCTCTCTCTCTCCTCTCTCTCTCTCTCTCTATCACCTACCCTCGACGATCACCGCTCGATTCAGCATTCTTTCTGGGTGGACTTCCTTGTTGTGACTTTCCTCGCGCTCATCTTATAAAGATCCAACGCGCTCTCGATCTGTGGCTGATAAGGCGGAGCTCAGAATCCAGCACTTATAGGCACGTCGAAGGAAGTTTTTGAGAGCCGAGTTCTCCTGGCCGCAAATCATCGTCTCGCCCCTCTCTCACACTCTCTCTCTTAGTCTCTCTCACTTTTTTTTTTTTTTTTTTTGCGCCTCGCTCTCTCTCGGGGACCTGGATAGGGTACATTCACCCCAAGGAGCTTGAGCCACCAGCCCTTCAGTGATTTTTCGATTAAGTAGAGAGATTGGGGACGCCGATGATCAACTCAAAGAGCTCCAACATCAAGCTATAAAAATAAACCACGAGATCCCAATAGCCAGGAGATACTGTGACGTGTAATTTGGTGTAGCGTGGAGTTCCTACCGGAAATTGACCAAGCAGGGCTGCAAAGGAGCTGGGCCGTTTTTAAAGGTCTTTTCTTTGAGAAGGAGTAGTAGGGGATGGGAACATGGAAGTGCTCAAGGCGGACGGCGAAGAGGAGCAGGAGGCAGAGGCTCGCTACAAAAATAGATTTCATTGGCTGGTTGAATATTTTCCAGACACTATTCCTATAAAAACTGGTGACAAAAAAAAGAAGAAAATCTTGAAGATATAACGCACATTAATGATATCCAGTGCATTCCTAATTGGCGCTCCAAGGTGGGTACTGTAGAGAGGGCGAGAAGTGACATTAGGGGCACTTAGTAAAAACGTCTAAATATTCTAAGGTCCAGAGTTACCTATCGTAATCGGTCCCACATGCTTTGAAAACCAGCCGACAGCCCCGATAAAGCCGATGATGATGAAAACGAAGCTGGAGATGAGTAAGCTGCCTGAGACCTAAAAATTTATTTTAATTTAAATTTTTGCCTATGTTGAATTTCTTGTTACTTAATTTTATCGATGCCTTTATTAAAAAACAACATAAAATTTGGGGCCTACCGTAAGCAACCGGGTTTTCCAGACTTCTTCCGGAACTATCGTGGTTGAGTTGGCTGTGCATTTATTTTCCGGGAGATTACTAAATCCATTCAATTTTTGAGATTTTAGTTTTCTAATTAAAACTTTAGTCAAATCCATATTTTTGAAAGTACCTCCAAGCCAAAAGGGGCGGCAGAAAAGCCAGCGAAGAGCCGTGAATTATAGCCAATCTGAAAAGCTCCAAAACGGAATCTAGGTTTTCTGATTTTCCTACCGTAACCCAAAAGTGCTTTGTAGAATCGAGGCAATGCCACCGGATATGAATGTCACTGCTATTAAATATACCCTAAGGCTTGGTTACCAAAGCATTCAAATTACCGTAATTTTGGGGTATCCGCCCCAGCACACGCCAGATCAGCGATTAAAAATGGAAACATGAGGTAGCAGGAAAGGGAGATCATTGATTGCTATAATGTGTTGACGTTTTGGAAAGCTTTTCCATTTTAATGGGATGGTGATAAAAAAATTTGGTAATACCTGAAATGCCAAGATGGAGAGGCCACTTCATTTATATTCAAATGTCCTTTCTCTGGGGTTTGCTGGTGAGAGTGGCTTTTGGTTGTGTAATGGAGAGGAGAATTGTGATAAAATAAATTTCCGTCTATTTTGATTTTGATAATGTTTTGAAAAAGGTAAAGATAAAGAGAAAAAGACCAGGTCGCAGCGATCTGAGTGATCAAAACTGCAATCGTGCATTGCCGGGGTCGTGCCCACTTTCTGGTCATGTTGCTCGCTGCCCTGCCCCTCTCATTCACATAAATCGGTGCAAATCACCCGGGCCCGAAAAAGGCAGGTAGGCGCGGGACAGGTCGATGAGAGAATGCGGAAACCAACTGATCGCTGAATTGGGGAAGTTTTTTCGGCGCTCAATACCTTTTCAGCTGATCGAATCAGGGTGGTTCCTGAGTTATAAGGGAGTTAGTTCGATCGGAAACGAGCAAAAGGTAGTTGATCAGAGCACAAACCTCTTTAAAGTTCTTAATGTAATGTGACAATATATTAAGAACAAAAACAACCTTCATAAGAAGTGAATTTGAAATTTGAAATCTGGTTGAAAATTCGAGTTTTTCGTCGAAGATCGATATTTTGTGTTGTTTTAACGAAAACTGCAAACTTTCTAACGGTTGGGAAAAGCAAAAATTTTAAGATACAGATTAAAAAAAGCTACAAAAAGGCCCATTCTTTTGAAATCTATTGCAGTGTAATGAGCAAGCTCAAGTAAAGTACGTTTGGCTTCATCGTAGTAATGCCGGGAAGTGATTTCTTGAAGTCTTATCGCGCTGACCCCGAACTTTTCAGTATGCCTCGCCGAAAGCCGCGACCACTGATTTGTATTTGTCGTAAAATTAGGTACAGTGCAGTTAATAAAATTCTGTTTCTTTGTAATAAATAATTTATATCGATACAAAAGTTCCGGATTGCACCATCGCAAAGATCATTGCTACGTTGCTTCTTGCCGCCGACTGAAAGAGCTAGTGAACTTCCCTCGACTTAATTAACAGATATTCTTAAAATTCCGATGATTTTTTGTGAGTAGAATCTTTCTGGTCTGATTATTCCGTATTCTTAATTCACAATGCGCAGTAGAGCCACCGCTACCACGCTGCGGGCAAGGGCAGTACTCGGCATCGCCGACCAACGCGACCGTCGTGTCCCTCAGCTCCAGGTGGGCCGTCGATTCTGCATTTTTTTCGGATTCAGAGGCCAAAATAAAGACCTACCCCTTGGGCCCCTGTTTTCCTTCTCGGTCCGAACCCTCTCTGGCTCTCCGGTGGGTCCGTCCTTTCCGGAACGTGCCCAACGGTCCCACCTCCAGGGGCCGCGAGGCCCTTGTACGGGCCGCCTGGGGGCGCGACCGTCGGCTCCTTGGAAATGGTGTGGTTGGAAAGGTGCAAAATTATAGCGATGGTCGTGGACTGGTAATTGAAACTCAACAAAGTCGCCTCGGCACATTCTTACTAAGTGAGTACGAGTTTGTGGTTACGTACCTTTTTCTCTGTTAGCCCGTGGTCCATGCAGCCCTGTTGCCCCATGGGACCATCTGGCCAGAAAGTCCGGTGCCGTCCGACCGGCACGTCCGGGACGCCCCATCCCTCGCCCTTCATTCCGCGGGTGGCCTCCGGCTCCGACGGGTCCTGTGATAGAGGTTACTGCAAGAAAACAAGAATACTCCCGGAAGCTCGAACCGTTAGATAACCTACCGGGAGGTCCAGGGGGTCCAGGCAGCAATTGTCCACCATCATTGTAGGCGGGGGCAACATCTTCGGAATCGTGTCCCGCCTTTCCGTCATCCATTGTGGTCCGTTGGGTGGGTCCCGCCCCAGGGGATCCTTTGGGTCCGGTGGTCCACTATGGCAACTGAAGTCGACGATGTAGCTGATAGCGATATGATACTACTCTATGATACTATTGACGCTACGCTTCGATACTCAACAAGACGAGGTCGTACGCTGCGAGATGCTCGGATACGATCTTAAGAAAATACGCTAGGTCCATCCTACGATAAAAGATGTCAAGAAACGACATGCCATGACGCGTTACGCTATTGCTCACTACAATTCAATGCGATTCGATGGGTTACAGGTACATAAGAGTTTACGCTAGCACGATGAAGAGGTGCGACCGATGCGTTACTGAGTATGCAACACGGCGATACGTTACCGACAAGGCGATACAAAACGCCGTATGCGCTACTATCCCAAATTCCGCGAGACCATACGCTACGTTATGGGACGCCACGAAAACATCCGATAAGCTACGCCACGATACAAAACGCGCTTTACAACACTTTACGGTAAGCAATGCTGCGATGCTTATCTCCACAAAATTATGCGCCACTTTTAACCTGCGATACGTTGCTCATAACGTTCCTAACCCTACCGCTTCTGTTTCTCAGTGTCACAAGCGCACGATGGTGGAGGCGAGAACCAGCCGGGGCCTGGCGAAGACGTTGGTGCCTGGTGGCTGGGAATCGGAGGAGGCGGCAGGCTGGCTTTCATAACCCTCTAGAAACCTCGATCCCCTTAACAAAAATATCTACGTGCTCAGCGTCGCTTTTCGGCGCCTCTGACGATGTCGTGCCACATGTCACGGCTCTGGTCTGAAAAATGGTTTCATAACTAGGGGGTCGAGGTTACCTGAACTGGCATGCTGGTTGTCGAGCTCCTCCTGACAGTAGTTCGACATCGCCGCTGAGCTGATCAGGGCGAAGAGGCGGCAAGGAGGGCCAACCCGGAGAGGGTGGAGGCCACAGATAGGTGAACGGTTGTTACCTGCATTCTGGAAAGAGAAAACAAAGAGAAGGAGAGGAGAGAGGCGATAGAGATAAGAAGAGAGAGAGAGAGAGAGAGAGAGGGGGGAGAGAGAGAGAGGACAAACCTCAGAAAGACAGAGAGAACGACAAGGGCTAAAGATCAGTTTATAAATGGAGAGATATATCGCGACAGATGAAAATAGAGAAAGAGGAGCGTTGGCGAAGGAGCAGAGAGAGGAGAGAGAGCTTGTGATGGCAAGTCAAAGCTTAGCAAACGCTGAATTTCGGGCTTAACGGTCCCTTTAAACTCAGAATTCAGTTTATCAGCGCCACCTAAACTAACCCATCTTTTATACCGCCGCCATCGCAGTCGTGATGCGCTGGTTATGCCGACGGGCATCCATCAAAACGCCCCGAAAAGCCTGTTACTCCACCCCGGCTTTTCCACCAAAAGCTAGCCAGATCTCCCCCGGATAGCGACTGATCAAGCAGCAAAGCCGTTTTGCTTGGCAGATGATGAGAGGAAAGAGAGATAAACGTGTTGCACGAATAAAGCATGAAAAGATGAAGAAGAGATGCAAATAGAAGAAAAGCCGCCCACTTTCAAATATGGAGATTTCGAACCCAACCGGCCATTTCTGGGTTAAGTTACTTCCCATACTGGCGCTTTTCAGTTAGCCGCTTGCTAAAAATTGGCAATCTTTTTCAATCAATTCTATTTTCAAAGGCCCTAATTGTTCAAAAATTAACAATTTTCTATATTTTTTTGACGCTCTACTCATGTACTTCCGTATCTCATAACTTAATGACATCTAGGTTCGCAAAAAACCTTCATACAACAGGTAAATATTATACCTAACCAGCACGCCCTGGAAATCCTGCCTTCCGTGTGTTCTTTCGCGGCTCGCTGCCCTTCCCCAACTCGCCCTCCATCTGGCCCAGCCGCTGCCCTCTTCCCCCGTCCCTCCCCATTGCCTCGGTTCGCTCTCCGGAGCATACATTTCGGTGTACGTACAGGCCTTCGGGCCTCGTAACCAATAACTTTTGGACAGCCACCTCGGGGTCAACCGGGGGAGGCGCTAATGATATGTTTCG
Source organism: Mesorhabditis spiculigera (assembly GCA_958295435.1). NCBI lineage: Eukaryota > Metazoa > Nematoda > Chromadorea > Rhabditida > Rhabditidae > Mesorhabditis > Mesorhabditis spiculigera. Next base: position 26,564 of record CATQJA010001783.1, on the reverse strand, counting down.
AGGTGAACAAACCTATTTCGTTTTCGAGGTATGGAAATACCATACCTGATAAACAAATTGAGTCTCATTCCTTGGCGGCGGTTTTCCGTGTTTTTCGAATTTACGCTGCTGGCGATGGGCCAGTTTTTTATTGAGGCTGTACATTGGATAGTTGATGACCAAGTATTCGGTTAGACTCCTGTAAATTCCGTTAGGGGTTATGAATTTGAAGTTTTGCTCGTTACGACAAGACTTCGAGGCGTTCTTGAGCAAGCGGCAGCATTGATGCATAATGTTTTAGGGCCAGATTGCATACATTTCGATATCTAAATTATAAACTGAAATGTTCCTCTGTTTTCATTTTTTTTTTTGATAATGTAAAGATTTTCTTAAGCTCATGACATAAAAGCCTAGCTGTTAAAGAACAAACCCAAACACAAACACCGCAATCTTGGGCCGCACCCGATCCATCTTCATAAAGAATCTCCGGTTGTACTTTTCGCATACGGCACCCATACGGTGTATTCCCGTGTAGTTGAGAAACGGAACGCATGCTAAATTCTGTTCATCCAAGGGTATTTGTGCACTCCCTGTTGGGGGAATGCGTTCCAAAATTTGTTCGAAACACTCTTTGAGGAGGTCTCGGGGTTAATGCTAACCTCAAACTTGGGTAATTAAACCGAAGCTGTGGAGGGGTGGGTGCTTTTCTGTCCTATCCTAGGAGGAGATGGCAGTCTCTCGTGGGCAACCCCAAGGAGCGAGCATCTGCACGCCTCATACCTCACTGCCTGAGGCTGGGTGACTGTCGTCGGACCTCAGACTCTGTGCATCTCCATTGCACCACACATTTCACCCTCTCTGCACTCTCCACGCCTTACTACCATATCATTGAAAGCACGGCATCCCGCCGATCTGCCAAGTTAAGCAACGTTGGGTCGGTTGAGTACTTGGATCGGAGACGGCTTGGGAATCCCGAGTGTCGTAGGCTTTTGCATTCCTGATTGATCGAGGCGTGATATAATCGTTTGCGTAGTATTTTTCCACTGGAAAATCGCGAGAAACCCACATTTTCCTGGGGTTTTAGCTGTCTGCGCTTAAACGCCAGTGCCCTGAGGATTCATTCCGCTCTATCACGTCCGATACTTAACTTACTATCTATAGCTTTGTGGTAGTACTCCGGTAGCGTCCCGCCGGACCGCTCGACTGGCCATTGCGGATACACATTGTAAGTAGGAATTTCCGGTGACGAGCATCAAAGAGCCGTTCCAGGCCAAATGAGTCTTTCGACAGCTTCTGCGCCACCAGTTCGTTATACTCTTCCACGTGCGCCCTATGGTATTCACTCCCATTTTGGCTGGGTGGGACGCGAATTAGGGCCTCTCACAATCTTAAAATACAGCCTGAAACGCATACTCACCTCCGACCTCCTAGTCCCCTCGAAGCTGATAGGATCGGGACCCGTAATTTTTGGTAGTTTGTGTAGGCATTAACAAAGCAGCTAGCGCGATGGTAGCAGAAAAATGTAAACCAGAACGATTTTGCAGGCTTGAACGAGTATTGGGTTTTTAGCTTACTATTAACCGTATCAGCAAGCAGTGGCTTTTCGATAAAATGTCGAACGGTTGTGGTTAATAATATTATGCAAAGAACTGCGACAATATAGCCTGAAAGAGCGGAAATTTACTAAATGCTTCTAATACTGACCAGAACTGTCCATTTCTATCCACATCGTAATACATAGAAATTTGCACGAAAGAAATCACAGGCCAGTGAACAAGATATAGCAAGTAAGAAATATCACCCAGATACAGTATCGGTCTTGTAGAGAAGAACTTGGATTCCGCTGAAAGAGTGATAATACGCTAATCTTTAATTTTCTGCGAGCTATCTACGAAACTTCCAACCTGCTTGCGATACATTAATGGCATATCCAGTCAGCATCGTGATTGCAAGTCGAGAAATAAAAGTCGGAAACCATCTTTCGTAAGTAAAAATGAGGCAGATCAGGAGCAACCCGATGGTTAAGTAGCCATCTTCCTCATCCCTTTTTGCAACCAGCTTCTCTAAAACTATAAAAGTAATAAAATAAATTTTAGGTGACAGATCAGACCTCTTCCTTTTCCCTCCTCTTCCGCTAAAGCGACAGTTTTTTGTATTCCGTTTCCTCCTCCGAGAGAACCGCAATATAACCATCTCTTTGGAAAGTATGGGCAAGGATTCCAATGAGAAATTGCCATACGCGACAGAAGACTAATCCGAGGGATTTTTCTATTAGGGGTAGTAGTAACAATACTTCGTTATCAGTGAAAAGACTAAACTACCATAACTACCAGAATCGATACGCAAACAAAAAGGCAGCCCATCAAAATCTGCCCGCGGCGTTCAACGATTTCGAATATCCAGAAAATTAGGGGCAAAAGTAAGAAAAAATGTGTCATGCAGCATAGCGACCAGAGATGGGAGGAAAATTGGTATTCGGAATCCTGAAAACCGAGTTTTTAGGTTTAATGAGAGTATACGAGTTTGCCGTAGTCGTCCCCGTCTTGAAAAAATGGCTGAACGTTTGATAAAGTTGCTAGGGCCCAGCCTGATTCTTGTTTAAGCGATTTTACATCGTTGCTAGAAAGCGCAAAATAGCCAGTCCAGAGCACGGTAGCTATCGTCAAGCTTAAAATATTTTTTTTATAAATTTTATGAGCAAGAAGAAGCGCACCTGTAGCAAGGCATAATCCGCTTCAACCGACTTTTATAGCAATTCAGGATATTCTCGAACGAATTCAATGTAATAAAGTATTTCTTCGCCATCAAGTAGCCAGTTATGACAAAGAAACTAAAAAATATATTAATTTATCAAAAACATAGTAAATTATTATTACATATCTACACCCAAAAATCCGTGCGGCACCCATTTTTCGTTAAAAGCATGCAACAATATGATTAGTACAGCAAAGGCTCGAAGTGCTTGAATAACAGCCGGTTTTTCCGAAGTCATACTTCGAAGTCTGTTTCTTTGAGGTGGTACAAGTCCCAGCGGTTACTTTAGTGGTAAGCCATCCAGCCATTGTTTGTTGCATGGCGTGCTCCCATGGTCCGTTAGATAAAATCTGCATACTGCCTGCAGCCGGTTTTGACCAGTCGTCTGGCAAGAAAAAGCTCGTGAAAAACAGTCGTCGTTTTCCTACAAGGACGAAAAAGATAAGAAATTGCAAAAAACTGGTGTCTTTCTAAATTTTCTACCCATATAAAATTCAAAAAGTTGCAAAAAGCCTACGACACTCGGGATTCCCAAGCCGTCTCCGATCCAAGTACTAACCGAGCCCAACGTTGCTTAACTTGGCAGATCGGACGGGAGGCCGTGCTTTCAACGTGGTATGGTCGTAGGCGAAAGCTGATGTCGAAATGGCGATGATGGTCCCTGGGTAGCCGCCCACGGTGGGTAGCAGCAAACTCTTACGGTCGGACTTCCGAAACTTCCGACTGATTCAACTGCCCACCAGTGAAAATTTGCTTTGTGCACTCCCTTCTGGGGAATGCGTTCCAAAATTTGTTCGAAACACTCTTTTGAGGAGGTCTCGGGGTTAATGCTAACCTCAAACTTGGGTAATTAAACCGAAGCTGTGTAGGGGTGGGTGTTTTTCTGTCCTATCCTAGGAGGAGATGGCAGTCTCTAGTAGGGCAACCCTCCAAGGAGCGAGCATCTGCTCGTCTCATACCTCCACTGCCTAGGCTGGGGTGACTGTCGTCTGGGACCTCTAGCTCTACCCTAATCTCTAGCTCACCCCCAGCACTTCACCCTCCCTCCCCATCCCCCTTTCGCCTACGACCATACCACGTTGAAAGCACGGCATCCCGTCCGATCTGCCAAGTTAAGCAACGTTGGGCTCGGTTAGTACTTGGATCGGAGACGGCTTGAGAATCCCGAGTGTCGTGGGCTTTTGCACTTTTTGGTTTGATCGGAGGCAAGAATAGTCGTTTTGCGTAGTATTTTTCCACTGGAAAATTGCGAGAAAGCGCACATTTTTTCCTGGGATTTTAGCTGTCTGCGCTTAAACTTTCAGTACCCTGAGCATTCATTCCGCTCGATCACGTCCGAAACATTAACTTACTATCTATAGCTTTGTGGTAGTACTTCCGGAAGCGTCCCTTGAATGCTTCGACGGGCCATTGTGTATACATTTGTAAGTAGGAATTTCCGGTGACGAGCACATCAAAGAAACCGTTTCCAGGCTTAGAATTGAGTCTTTTGACAGCTTCTGCGCCTCACCAGTTCGTTATACTCTTCCATGTGGTATGGTATTCACTCTCCAATTTTGGCTGGGGTGGGACGCGATTTAGGGCTTCACAATCTTAAAATACAGCCTGAAACGGGCTACCTACATCCTACCTCTAGTCCGCTCTGAAGCTGATAGGATCGGACCCGTAATTTTGGTAGTTTGTGTAGGCATTAATAAAGCAGCTAGCGCGCTGGTATAGCAGAAAAATGTAAACCAGAACGATTTTGCAGACTAGAACGAGTATTGAGTTTTCTTAGCTTACACAACCGTATCAGCAAGCAGTGGCTTTTCGATAAAATGTCGAACGGTGGAGGTTAATAATATTATGCAAAGAACTGCGACCATATAGCCTGAAAGGGCGGAAATCTATTAAGTACTTCTAATACTGACCAGAACTGTTCATTTCTATCCCATCGTAATATGAAATTTGCACGAAAGAAATCACAGGCCAGTGAACAAGATATAGCAAGTAAGAAATATCACCCAGATACAGTATAGGTCTTGTAGAGAAGAACTTGGATTCCGCTGAAAGAGTGATAATACGCAAATCTTTAATTTTCTTTGAGCTATCTACGAAACTTCCAACCTGTTACATTAATGACATATCCACCCAGCATCGTGATTGCAAGTCGAGAAATAAAAGTCGGAAACCGCCTTTCGTAAGTAAAAATGAGGCAGATCAGGAGCAGCCCGATGGTTAGATAGCCATTTTCCTCATTCTTCTTTGCAACCAGCTTCTCTAAAACTATAAAAGTAATAAAATAAATTTTTTAGTTGATACATCAGACCTCCTTCCTCCTTCTCCTCCTCTTCCGGCAAGCACAGTTTTTTGTATTCCGTTTCCGCCTCCAAGAGAACCGCAATATTCCCCTTTCTTGGGAAAGTATGGGCAAAGATTCCAATGAGAAATTGCCATAGGCGACAGAAGACTAATGCGAGGGATTTTTCATTGGGGAGTAACTAAACAATACGTTGCTATCGCGAAAAAATAGACTTTGAACTACCATAACTACCAGAATCGATACGCAAACAAAAAGGTAGCCCATCAAAATCTGCCCGCGCCATTCAACGCTTTTTAATATCCAGAAAATTAGGGGCACAAGTAAGAAAAAATGTGTCACGCAGCACAGCGACCAGAGAGGAGAGGAAAATTGGTATTCGGAATCCTGAAAACGGAGTAATGAGAGTATACCAGTTTGCCGTAGTCGTCCGCGTCTTGAAAAAATGGCTGAACGTTTGATAAAATTGCTAGGGCCCAGCCTGATTCTTGTTTAAGCGATTTTACATCGTTGCTAGAAAGCGCAAAATAGCCAGTCCAGAGCACGGTAGCTATCGTCAAGCTTAAAATATTTTTTTTATAAATTTTATGAGCAAGAAGAAGCGCACCTGTAGCAAGGCATAATCCGCTTCAACCGACTTTTATAGCAATTCAGGATATTCTCGAACGAATTCAATGTAATAAAGTATTTCTTCGCCATCAAGTAGCCAGTTATGACAAAGAAACTAAAAAATATATTAATTTATCAAAAACATAGTAAATTATTATTACATATCTACACCCAAAAATCCGTGCGGCACCCATTTTTCGTTAAAAGCATGCAACAATATGATTAGTACAGCAAAGGCTCGAAGTGCTTGAATAACAGCCGGTTTTTCCGAAGTCATACTTCGAAGTCTGTTTCTTTGAGGTGGTACAAGTCCCAGCGGTTACTTTAGTGGTAAGCCATCCAGCCATTGTTTGTTGCATGGCGTGCTCCCATGGTCCGTTAGATAAAATCTGCATACTGCCTGCAGCCGGTTTTGACCAGTCGTCTGGCAAGAAAAAGCTCGTGAAAAACAGTCGTCGTTTTCCTGCAAAGGACGAAAAGATAAGAAATTGCAAAAAACTGGTGTCTTTCTAAATTTTCTACCCATATAAAATTCAAAAAGTTGCAAAAAGCCTACGACACTCGGGATTCCCAAGCCGTCTCGATCCAGAGTACTAACCGAGCCCAACGTTGCTTAACTTGGCAGATCGGACGGATGCCGATGCTTTCAACGTGGTATGGTCGTAGGCGAAAGCTGATGTCGAAATGGCGATGATGGTCCCTGGGTAGCCGTTACCACGTTGAAAGCACGGCATCCCGTCCGATCTGCCAAGTTAAGCAACGTTGGGCTCGGTTAGTACTTGGATCGGAGACGGCTTGGGAATCCCGAGTGTCGTAGGCTTTTTGCACGTTTTTGGAGTGTGATCGTAACTATACAAGGTATTTATGCGGGAGGCGCATTCAATATCCGGTTGGGTGCGGAGTTCGAAGTTGGATTCTGCGGGCTTCACATCCGTCTTCAAGGCAAAGTTGGGATGCGATACCTTTTTGGAGAAGAAAAATTTGATCTGATCGAATATTAAATTCCGGAAAGATGTGTTTAGATTTGAGGAAAGGCTGTATATGGATCCGTGACTTTACCCAAGTTTTACCGATTCACAGATGTTTTTGTTGGGTTTCGTCAAAGTAATAATTTAAGGGTAGAGGAGAAGGTCATCCTAGTTTTTCCAAATCACGTCAGCTGCTTTTTTTTTGTTCGGTTTTCCAACAAAGGGGTGCTTCTCTTGCTTTGGGGCTTTATTAATTCGATGATTAATGTTCCTGATCGTCTTCTAACTCTGCTGCGGTGCATTCTGCTTTTTTTGTGCATCTACCATCTACCCTTCTGACCAGGCCGGGCTTGCACAAGCAAACGTTGTGACTGAGCATTTTGACGCAGTCCTTCTGAATAAGGCACATGTGTTCCTTTAATAGTCTTTTGGGATAGAGCAACACCGGCCCACTGCATATCTCCCTGTCGCAGACCGAGCCGGATTTGACAAAGTCCTCCTGCGCCGTGCACTCTGTAATTTTCAAAATTCGGCAGGGTCAGGAATTGTGAAAGTGGCGCTTGTTGCGTACTAGATAACCATGCTCGTCACAGCACTAAGAAATTCCACGTCAATTTTAACGGCGCCTAAGGTGATGGTGAGAACAGTAGAGAACTGGTGCTCATTTAGGGAGAAAGTTGAAGAAAACGGCTGACCAAGCGCTGACCTTCCGGTTTTTTCGCGTCCCGATGCCAATAATAGGGCCCAAGAAAAGGCTCCGACGACGGACACACAGACGAAAAGCAGCAACCACTTCACTGCCTGAAAATTGTTTTAAGCTGAGAATTTCTGCCAATGAGGAGGAAGAAAGGAGGCAACGGGGGGTCAAGCGGAGCCCGATCCTAACTATAAGAAAGTTTGGTATTTATGGGGCACCGATTTCAATATCCGGTTAGAAGCCCGAATTTTTATTCAAAGAATTTCCCATCGGAATTCAGGACAACGCTGGTATGCGATAATTCTTTGAGGAAGAAAAAGAAATTTTCTGCTCGAGTTTGCAAGTCCGGATGCGCCTCGACGAGAGAAATAAAGAAAGAAATGGAACGAGAGAGAGAGAGAGAGGGGGGGAAGTGAGAGAGGGCGAGAGATAGAGAGAGAGGGAAGTGAGAGAGGGCGAGAGTGAGGGCGAGAGAGAGAGAGGGAGGGGGGAAGTGAGACTTCCACGAAATTTGGTCTGTTTTTGCCATTTCTTGGATTGTTAGCAAGCTGACTTTAGAATCTTCCCCTTCACCTTGGGTTTTTATTGAAATTCTTGGAATTCACTTTCTTCGTTATGTTTATTATGTTTCTTCTTCGGTAATTCTTTCATCGTCGTTAATCGCAAAAACTTTTATCATGCTTTCGTCTTGATTTTTTTCGTATCGTATTTTTATTTTACTTTATTACAAGTTAAGTTAAGATAATACACTTATTCATGCAAGTCCGTTAATGCGCTTATTGCGATATGATACCATTTGACCTGGCAACGCCTTGAGCAGACTTACAGACACCGTCCGCGCATCTGCCCGAACGTATAAAAGCAATCGCCTTTCGTCTAGAAAACCATTCCCATTCCAAAGCTCCAGATCACATCTTCCAAGTCCTCTCAACAACGAACCATGGCGCCCAACTTCGAAGAAGCCCCCGGATCGTCGAAGCGTCTCAAGGAGGAGATCCTGTATCGGGTAGGTTAAATTATGTATGTTGTTTACATCCCCATCCGGCCTTATTTTATCCTGGCTTATTGACCCCCGTAAACCGGAAGTTGGAACACTTCCAAAAAATTTATGATTTTTGATTTCAGACTTTTCTTTAAGATATTTCAATCAGGGGTATTTTTAATTTTTTTTAGTTAATTAAAAATGGTTTCCGAAATTGACAAAAGGCTTAAAAAAAATAAAAATCTTTTTTACTATTCTTTTGACTATTTTTGATTCAAATTTACTTTATTTTTATTTGACTTCTAATTTTCTAATTAATAATCTATTTTCAATTTTCAAAATTATTTGAAACTAATTTAAAATTGTATAGCCATTTCATCAATATGCCTTATTTTAGTTCCACTCCAAGGAAGGCCATGAGTTCACCATGGAAAAAGCGGCCGCCGAGCTTTCTGGTGTCGTCAAGCAGATCTCGCAGGTAAAACAACATTTTTATTGAATGGGGTCCACGTCAGTATTTTTTACATATCTTTTCTTTCTATAACACAATTTCCACTTCTGATTCTTACAGGATTTGGGCATCGATGATGACGAGTCAATCCGGAATATGAAGCCGATCCCGCTGATCAACGTCTCCAGCGAGGCCTTCCATTACGTAAGTTTTTCTATGACGGATAGAAAAAATTCCTACTTCTTTTTAAAATTGTAACGATTTAAAAAAGGTGCCGCCTTATTAATTCTCGCATATCAATAAATTTTTTTGATTTGGCATCCGGGGATCAAGCTTGAAGAAAAAGAAATAGAAAATAATTGGTCAATTATAAAAGCGTACTTCAGGTCGTAAAGTGGTGCGAACAGCACAAGACGATGCCGCCATGGGAGCAGGACAAGTGGTGGCTGAACGAGCGCGACGAAGAGATGAAGAAATGGGAGAACGAATTTTTGGGGGGCCTCACTTCCGAGCAGCTCTTCGACGTTTTTTGGTGTAAGTTCTTTTGGGCTTGTTTAATACTTTATTACGTGAATGCTAATTCCTAAAATTTTTGAAATTGGTATGTCCATTTTTCCAAAAAATCTAAATTTCACAATGTAAAGCTGCAAACTTTGAGATTTTCAAATTTTTGCCTTCTGAAACTGGATATTCGAAATTTTGATGTTTTCAGCATTTCTGCCTTAGAGGTTTCTAAATTGAAAATTTTCTCTTTTCCAGGCTGCCAACTACATGGACATCAAGTGCCTCCTCGACAAATGTGCCGAGACTGTTGCCGGGATGATCAAGGGGAAATCGGTGGAGGAGATCCGTGAGATCTGGGAGCTGGAGAACGACTTCACACCGGAAGAGGAGGAAGCCATGAAGTGAGTGGTTTTTGAGAATCCGCTACACATTTCTTAAATTTTGAACATTCTACCAGTAAAAAATATTTTTTGGAAAAGATTTTTACGATAATTATGTTTTCTATATCAAAAACTTTGAAAAATTATACTTTTGAAAGCAAGTCTTTCGAATGTTATGCTCGGGAAAGTGATTCTGCTATACGGAAATTTTTTGAAAAATAGAATGACAATTAAATAAAGGCAAAAATTAAATTTTTCTTATCAGATTCCCTTAATAAATTTTCTCTTTTCAGAAACGAGAACCCGTGGGAGGTGATCCTTCGCGAGATGGGAGAGCTGAATGATGGCGTCGTCATCCAGCATCCAGCTGCTGCCCCAGCTGCAGCTGCTCCGGCTGCTCCGGCTCCTATACCTCAAGCTGCAGCTCCAGCTCAAGCTGATCAGGCCGGGCCCTCAAACTCCCAAAACTAATTGAGATTTTTTCCCAAAATGCGATCTTTCCTTCCTGATTTTTGAAACATTATTTTCTTGCGTCTCTTTTTAGCCCATTGTGTAATTCTAATTTTGTATCTGGTCACTTTATCTCTTACGGGTTCATTGCTAGTTAAAATAAATCTTGTTTGTGCTTCAGATACGTTCTACAAAACAAACTGGGCAAGGCAATTGTGTTTTTTACGAAACGATACAGTAAATCTTCTGATGAAATAAGAAACCAAATCGATAAACCGCGCGATATTCAATACTTTTTGAGACGTAGCTTTCCGTTTCAGTAGTGTTCGATCATATAAAAAACAATCCATACATCAGTAAAATTGACAGTTTGGGATTTTGCTAAGACGCTAGATCAAAATTCTTCTTCAGCTTGCAAAGATCACTCAACATTCAACTGCTTATCCCCTGGCTCCTTAAGAGCCAAAAACTGCAAAAGATTCGGGATTCCCAAGCCGTCTCCGATCCAAGTACTAACCGAGCCCAACGTTGCTTAACTTGGAAGGTCGGACGGGCTGCCGTGCTTTCAACGTGGTATGGTCGTAGGCGAAAGTTATACTTGTAGCATGGGTGAAGAAACCACCCGGTGCGTGGCTCGGGTACGCGCTTAGGAGGCAGGTGAAAATCAGCTCAGGACTGCAAGTCTACCCATTAGATTTCGGCTCTTTTTGCTTCCGCCTGGGACACTATTGCCTAAATGTTAGAATCCACTGGGATAAGATGGTTCTACCACGGCTTGAGCACGTTCGCGCTGTCGGTAGAATTGTTATGGATCTACCTGTTGCAATTTCGCTCGCCGCCCGAGATGAAGGTGTACAGATGGGTGCTGATCAAGTTGGCGGTAAGAATTATTTTGTCTACATATGCAGTTAATTCCGCGAAATTCGCGGCAAACCTTCTTTCGGACTCCCAAATTTGAAACATTTCGGATTTTAGTGGCTTGAATTCGTCTTTGCCGCCATTTTGGGGCTTTTCATGTGCCCGGATGTGCTATTTCCAGCGCCATGTGCCGCTGCTTTTGGTTTCGTCAACAGCTGGGGCCACGACGCCGCTGTCCATACCGTGAGTCGTGGCTTCTAAATTTAAGTTATCCATTATCTATAAGACTAACATCATACGAAAATTCAGCTCTTCCTCGTCTTCATCACGGCCTGGTCGACGTTTATGAGCGTCAACGACTGCCTGCACGTGCGCAACTTTTTTATTCACGAGAATGACAAGATGATTAAGCTGATTTTCACATGGTATTGTTAACGGATTGGTCCTTGATGTTGCTACTGATTATTTGAATGGCAACACTGTTCGCTTAGGTACATCGGACTTCCTGTAATATCTGTGGGCCTCCTGATTACTGGAGGTCCGCTCGGACTCGCTTATTACAAGTCTATAATGGATCCGGAGGTAGAGTACGATCGTTTATAAATTGTTAATATCTTCCAGCTCTTCCTTGCCCAGATGCGTACCAGCGGCAATTATAAATATGTGGAATATTATGTCGAACACAATATTACCCTCGTCGCGATGGACCAGGAGAGCTGGTGGACGATACTTTTTGGAGGGGTTAGACTGCAAGCGTCCGACTTTTGGAATAGTCTAATGTCAACCGAGGAAAACTTGTGTTTAGCTCGTGATCCTCGGCCTCATTGTGTGCTACGCGTTAAATATGATATCCGCGCTAGTAATGATGAAGAAATTAAACGGAATGAGAAGCCACATGTCTGCTCAAACTTATAAGGCCCATCAAAGTATCTTGCGGATGTTATTTGTGCAGGTAGGAGAAACCAAATGCTATTGCATCCTTCCATATTTACAATTAGTCAAAATTAGATGAGTATTATGACATCTAGCCAAAACGTGGCCAAGAAAGGGACAAAATTTGTTACAAGCCAATGCAGTGACCTAGACTACATCATCGTGCATAGTGTAGTCTCTCTCATTGTACCAGGCGCACACACTGCACACCGTCGTGACAGAAACAGAACTGTCGCGTAGTGAATTCCTCGCCTAATCGTTTATGTTGCGCCTCCGACTTCCAGCTTCTTTTGGTGGCTCCGTGAGGGATAGAAAACCTTTGTTACAACAATTTTTATTGTTCAGAACATCTACCCAGCTCTCGTGCTTGTCATCCCTTGCTCGCTTGCATTGCTCGCCTTCCTGACGAAAGACTGGAGCCTCGTAGGATCAAATCTGTTCAAGCACTGGGTATTCGTCGGGTTCTATCTGTTTCCGGTGAGCCGAGGCCATCAAGTTATGCCAATTTAACCTTTAAGGTGATCTCCTTCTCGTGCTCCATTTTCTACATGAAGCCTTATCGGGAGTTTTTGGTATCACTTTTCCGGAAGAAACCGGAAGTAGTGAGGGTGGCAAGCATCAGCGCTACTGACGATGGCCTCACCGCTTCATCGTCCGTAGCAATAGAAAACAATAAGAAATAAAACAATCAAACAATCAAAATAAAAGGAATAAAATTAATAAACCGTAATTATGTTCTTCATAAACCCCCTCCTAATTTTTGATTTATACTTTTTGTACAGGTAACGCGGTTTCGTTATTTTTCTGCTGTTCTCGGTATTGAATTTCCTCGTAGATGAGATCAACGGCGAGCTGGTGAGTGGCCTGAAGATGTTTCGTTTGTTATTTTTAATTTAGTAATTAATTACAGCAATTGTTTAATATTATTACAAACCTGGTATCTATTTCTAGCATATACCGTTGGGTGCCTTCCACCCCAATCGTATAAATTTTTGCGACATTCGTAGTCGATGACGTCACAGTGGATTCTAAAACGTACTTGTTAGCTATCGTTCAGGCCGCTAGATATCGATATTTATCGATAAGCTAAATTTTACATTTTCGCGGCGAGAACTATTAAACTCACCCATCCTCGCAAAACATCGACTGAGTATCGATAAAGCGACAATTATGGCAATTTCTACTAGCTTCGTCTAGCAGCGTTAACGTTGGTCCGCATTGCTTTAAATAATCCTGAATTTTAGAATTTAATATAGCATTTAATCAGAACAAAACCTGATACAAAAATTGAGACTCCCTCCTTTGCGGTAATTCTTGATTTCTTTGAAATACTCTCTCGTTTTTATGAGCAAGTTCCTCTCCTAGGTAGTACATTGGGTAAGTGATCAGCAGGTGGTCGGTCATTTTCCTAAAAAAATAATGATGGGAGAATCGAAGATCATTACTCACGATAAAATCTCAATACGTTGCATGGCAGTGGGAAGCATTTCGTCATAATGTTTTGTGATCAAGTCGTTAGCGAGACCGTAACTAAAAAATTAGCATTCGAATAGCATGTAGAAAATCTTTTTTTCTCAGTTACCCAGGGGTTTTTCGTCTATAAGTTTTTACATGTAATTAAAAATTTAAATTTAATTTAAAGTAAGTTTATAAACAGAGTCGGATTTCTGGCTTACCCTAATATCAAAACCAATATCTTTGGTCGCATCCTATCAACGGCATCAAAAATCCTCGCGCTAAACTTTTCACATCCAGGGCCCTGCCAGTCGATTCCGGTGTAGTTTAGAAACGGCACGCAAGCTGGAAATTGTTAAGTTTTTCAAATTCATTGGTTTTCTCATGCTTCCACAATACGGAAAACCGTTATTTCATTTGGCAGACACTCACTTGTCACCTGCGTTTGATAGAACTTCCGGTATCGCCCCCTGAACACCTTTTCCGGCCATTGCCGGTAGCGCTGGACATATGAGTTTCCGATGACTAACACATCGAAGGTGCCGTTTCCTGACTAAACCTGGCTTTTTCTACTCGAATTCGGTTTTATAACATTAAATTCGCTTGGAAAAAGGGGAGACAAGCTTACCAACTGGTCCAGTTTTGGAAACTCCTCCGAAGCATTTTCCCACCTCGGCATATCTGGCGATTTATTGAGAGCCTCACAATCTGAACATTTTGCTTTCACAAATTGATGGAACTTTTACAAATAATGGAACGTTTAAAAATATTTAAATTGCGTTACTAACCTTTTTTCTTGAGGACTCGCGACCACCTCTACTTTCTGCATTGATAATAACAAATGACCGGGCAGAAATAGCCCAACTAATGAGATCAAGTAAAACAGAACCGTAATTCCGAAACAAAACAACGCCTAAAATGTTGTACTTTTCTAAAGCTTGGATTTCCTACCGTATCCCCGTTCAACGGCGTTTCGATTAAATGATGTGCGATTATCGTTAAAAATAAAGTAAAGAAAATCATGATACCGTAACCTAAAATACGTAGGAAAAGTTCTTACTTATCATAGAGAATTACCGTATCCATCTATAGCTTTCCCGTCGTAGAAAGATATTTTTGTAAATGTTATTACAGGCCAGTGGATCAGATATAAGACGTAAGAAATATCGCCGATGTACGGTAACGGTTGCAAGGTGAGTAATTTGCATTCTGCTGAAATCAGAACTTGTGTCCTATAAATTCAAATGGAATTTTCCCCGATATCTCTAAATTAAATAAAATTACCTTTTTGTGAAAGCATTATAATAGCTCCGGTCAGAATTGTGACCACCACCCGACTTATATAAATTGGCAAAACTGGATCAGCTGCCAGGAGAAGACAGCTTATAAAAAATAACGGCGAGAGGTAGGGTAGAAAACGGCTTTTCGGCTGAGGTGCTGCTACTAAAACTCGCTTCATAAGCAGTGTTACGTATTCCCTAGTGCTCGACAAACAAAAAAAAATATGTCTTCAGAGACCCTACAGATGAAAAATTGCTAACCACAAAAATCCAGCCGTTCCTCGTCAGCCTCAAGTAGTTTTGCATACTCGGCTGGATTGGATTCCTCCGCTTCCGTTCTTGATAAATACAGATGCACAAAAATCCCAGTTGTGAACTGCCAAAGTCGGCAGAATACGAAACCGAACGAGATAGCAGGTGAGAGGAGCTAAAATTTTCAGTATTTATGGTTTTAAAAACAGAAAATTACCAACAACCCGGATATGGAAATTCCACATAAGAGTCCTCCAAAGAGCAGCTGCCCAACGAATTCGAATTTTTGTAGAAAATAGAAGATTATCGGGACAAGGAGGTAAAATTGCATCTCGCATCCTAGCGACCATGTATGGGCGAGGAACTTGTATTCGGAGATCTGAAAATACGCAAATCGGTGAGAGAGAGATAGAGAGAAAGAGAGAGAGAGAGAGAGAGAGAGATAAAGACGAGCTGAAGTGACAACTCTGAACTCACCATCCGCCAATAGTCCACTTTTGTAAAAAAGGGTTGCAAATTACAAATTATGCCGAGTGAAAGCATTGAATCGATTTTTAGGTTTTCCTGGTCCACATCAGCTAGAAATGACCGGCCGACCCAGACTACGGTAGCGATGAGGAGACTGAAAACTGTCGCTCAGAGGTGCTCGAAAATTACTGATACCTATAGCATGGCATAATCCGCTTGAAGCGACGTTTATAGAACTCCATGGAATTGGCAAAAGAGATCCCCTTATCATAGAAGATACGCGCCATTAAATACCCGGATATAACGAAGAACCTGAAAAAGATACCTAATATAAACATAAATGAAATTAAAATTGGGACACGACATAGCTTCAAAAGTTTTTAAGACTTACATATCCACCCCTAGAAATCCTCTCGGCATCCATTCCGCGTTCAAGTGATATGCAAAAACAATAAATATCGCCAGAGCTCGCAGTGATTGTATAGTAGCCAATTTCGAAGTAGCCATCTGAAAATTTTAGTCAGACTTCCGGCTAAACCATGTAAGTGCTGTTTTTAGAGAAATGCGCCGACCGGGTCCCTCTACAACGCCGCCCCCATAAGGAAGCCCGCTGGGCAAACATGTGGGTGGGTGAGCAGAGCATAGCCAGCGCATTGTAGAATTTGCAGACTATGCAAAATTGATTTTCGGGACTCAATGAGCGGGAAAACATTATGAGAGGCTCTTTATAGTTTTATAAAAGCGCGTGGGCCAAATAGTCGGTATTTTGATTTATGCTGCTTTAGTAGATACGTAAATGTAGGTGGGAGATCGGCGCCAGAAACTTTCTACTCCCCAAAATTGACCTTCTAGGGCGTGAATATTACTTTCCAGCAGCAACTTTAATACTTTTTTGGTTAGGGGCACTTTTTTTTTGCTGTCCCGCGACACGCAACGCAACGCGCACGCAGGCAGTATCGTGATGTCTTGTAATTGTTTACGCAACGCGGCGTGGGTAGCGAAAGTGCGAGCTGCTTTTCATGGGCGCAGACCGAAATCCGACCAACTCAACCAAATAGCTAGCAAAAATTTCGAAAAAGATGATCTTGAGAAATTTACATGAATAATCATATGTACGGTATCTGACAGACCCGCGCAAAGCACAATGCTAAACGTTCCACGCACCGCCCACCTTTATTTCCGCATTATTGCTCGAACGGTACGGTAATGGGCTTTCAAAGCGGGGCAGGCTGCACGACCCCCAAATTAATCATTGGTCGTTCGAAAACGTCGGTCTATTTTTTGCACCCCCCCCACTCACATCACGTACCTCGGTTTCGTTGACCTCCGAACCTTTGGAGGTAAGCCGATGGTAATGATGTTCGGCTATTTTTTTGTTGAAAGAGATAGGCAAAACTATTTTTGTATCAGGTTGGAAGGTAAGTCCTGTCGCCGAGATTGCGAAGAGCTGCCTAAAATCGCAGATAGCATCATTTTTGACATGCGATATGTCATTTGGTAGCCCTCGACCTAAATTTCTTCCGGAGGAAGGTCCTGGGCCATTAAAATGAAGGGGGGTCGAGATACAGGCCCGAGAAGTTTTTGGCGAAATTTGGGAAAAGTGTTTTTGCAAGTTATCTCTGCATAGAGCAATTTGCATGCGATACCTTGAGCGCCAATCGATAGATCTCGATGAGTAGATATCGATAGATGTTGAGATCGTCAAAATCGGAAACAGGATGGCTGAGATACGGTCCCTTGAAATTTGAGCCATTTCTTAGAACTTTTCTCGAAATCCTATACATTTTATCAAAATCCTCATGTGGTGTTCAAAAATCGAGCGGCAAGTTTTGGCTGGTTCTTGCCTGATGTATGGGATTTCGAGAAAAGTTCTAAGAAATGGGCTAAATTTCAGAGGCCCATATCTCGGCCGTCCAGTGACCAATTTTGAAAATCTCGACATCCATCGATATCTACTCTTCGAGATCTATCGATTGGCGCTTAAGGTATCGCATGCAAATTGCTCTATGCAGAGATAACTTGCAAAAACACTTTTCCCAAATTTCGCCAAAAACTTCTCGGGCCTGTATCTCGACCCCCCTTCATTTTAATGGCCCAGGACCTTCCTCCGGAAGAAATTTAGGTCGAGGGCTACCAAATGACATATCGCATGTCAAAAATGATGCTATCTGCGATTTTAGGCAGCTCTTCGAAATCTCGGCGACAGGACTTACCTTCCAACCTGATACTTGGCAACGTGCCAGATTGTTGGAAAGCGTTAACCCCAGAAGTAAAATAAAATCAGATCGTTTTTTTAGAATTCTCGAGCAATTAAAAAAAAATGTATTTGTCGAAAACGAAATAAAGTGAGATCCAGGGATGTCTACGAGTTGTTCATGGTTTATCCGGCAAACATAAAGTTGAAGAAATCGGCTGAAAAAGGAGAAACCGATTATAAAATGAAAATCGTACTTACTATGATAACAATCCAGTGGTGCGTCTTCACAATTTGCCGTTAGCACTTTCGAAGTGAGCAATGCGGCTAAAAATAGACATTTAGGACGCCTAGAATTCATAAAGATCAATTTTGTGGCTACGGCTAGACTCTGGTCACCCTCGCCTTTAGCGCGCCCTTATCACCGTAGCCCCTCCTGGCGACCGCCCGATTAGGCATCGTAAAGGTCTCGGAAATCCCGCGCGCCTTTCTTCGTTGTAATTTTTTTTTGATTTGCCCGTTTATTTCTGTTTAGATTTTTTTGTTTTTGCCGTTTATCGAAGAAATTTTTATCCTTTATTCGATAATCGATCTGCGTATCAAGCCCAGCCTCTGCATAGTAATTTCCAAACAAAACAACCAACCTGAACATGAAAGAGTATTCGAAAGTAGTAGTACAATATTTAGCAACAAAATAGTCGACAATATCCTTTCAAAGCAGACGTTCGACATGACTGGTCGGCTAGAACTGCTAAATGATTGTTTTTGCGACGCACCACACGTCGACCATGAAAACACTCGAAATTATCGAGTCAACAC
The DNA here is from genome assembly GCA_958295435.1 of Mesorhabditis spiculigera. Taxonomy (NCBI): domain Eukaryota; kingdom Metazoa; phylum Nematoda; class Chromadorea; order Rhabditida; family Rhabditidae; genus Mesorhabditis; species Mesorhabditis spiculigera. The sequence goes on along the minus strand of CATQJA010001783.1, from coordinate 8,232 downwards.
GACACCAGATATCGGGGTGCTAATTTGGGGATGACCCCCGGGAGGAGAAAGGGCATCATCATCCCCAGCCGACAAGGCGATTGATCAAAACCCATACTATCACGAATTGTCCGAGAAATTGAGCAGCATTTCGGTGTGAAAGGTGAGAAAACGGATAGGTGTTGCGCAAAGAGCGTGAAAAAATTCGATGAAAGGTTTGTAGAGTACCTGGGATTTGGTGAATTTGGCGGGACCTTTTGGTGCAGCTGACGAAACAATTCTATTCGGTTGTCAAGAAATTTCTTGCGGTTTTGGCTTTGAAGTGCTTTTTAGAAAATCGTTGATATGGGAGCTTATTGTAACATGTCATTTTAAAGAGCTTTCAACGCTCAACGCAGAGAAGCATCGGAGAAGCCTACTAATACTAGCGATAAATTAAGATCTTCAAACACTACAAAACATATTTTTAAAGGTATTGTTGGAAAACCTTAGTGTCGCAGCCTGTGCGATCCCTTTATTATCTTATCTGGGATGGGGCCTTTTCCTATGAGTCCGCCTCTTTCATTCACTCGTCCCACAGGACAATGAGAACCACGATTAGTCCCTATCTTATCTTATATATTAAGTATTAATTCTTATTATTATCGTATTACCAGGGTTGAAAAACCGCTTCGCGGCTTTTCAACCCTGGCCCCGTCCAGGACCGGTGAAAGTGCTTAATTTGCATGTTTCTTCCTGAATTCTAGCAAGAAAAAGTGAAAAACGGCTCCTCTGTCCCTTTATATAGGCTCTTCCTACTTCCGGCGTATGCTAATTTCCCCTAACAAACCGGGTTTTACAATAACCTATTTTTAATAGCGAAAGCCACAATTTTTCAAAATTTTTATGTGTGTGCAGTCGATTCCGGACCATTCTAAACCTATTGTCGTTTCTTCTCTATCCAAAAAACCCTTCCTCGAGGCTGTGGGAGCGGAACATCCTAACGGAAGTGCATGCAAATATACACACACACACACACACAAACACTATTTTTTTATATATAGTAGGATATATTAAGTATCTTATCTTATGTCTTATTGTAATAGGAATAAACCGCAACCTTACGGTACATCTAATAGTATCACATAACAGTAATACACATGAGGGAAATAATATCACTGTGAGCCTACCCGACGGGGCCACACTTAGAGTAGAGAGGAGTAGTTAGCTTTTCAATCGAACAAATGTGAAATTCAAGCCCATTTTTCGCGAAGATCGCTATTGCCTGGCAGTTCTTGAGAGATAGTATTTGTTCAGACTTTCAAAAGCTCTACAGAGTAAGCTATGTCACTTCTCAAACTTCCAAAGGCTTCTAAAACGATTCCTCGTAAAAGACCTTGGACTGAACCTTGAAAAATTAGTCTAGCCATGTGACACCATTCTCTGTCGTAGCATATCATCGAAGATCCATGGCTTCTCCACGCCCACGGCCCTCGTCTTCACATTTTTCGGCATAGACTACAAGTTCTCGGGCTGGGCCTCGTCGTTCAGGTGTCTAATCAAAGTATCACCTGCCCGGCGTCCAGGTCATGGCAAACTTTACGTTTGGCCCCCGCGTCCCTCCCAACCGTAATGAGGAAAGTCAGCGAGTCTGCCGCCTTATTCTGACCTAGTCAAAATTCGGACCAGAGCTATACCGTATGGCTGGCAATTCCACATCACTGCTTTCTAATTGCAAATATGAGTATCCTTATTTGTATGAATGGTATACGAAGGCGCTGCCGCTTGTCAGCTACCCTTTGGGCATCTTTGCCCTGCTGGTAGTTCTTAAAAAATCACCACCGCATATGAATGGACTGCGGGTACATTTGTGCTGTTCTCTGGTGAGTTTATTACGATTTTGAAGAGCGTGGATTAGTTTGAGAAATGCAGAAGCGGTTACGGGAAATTGCAAAAATCGATATTAGCTAGTTTGGTAGCGGCAAAACGCGATTATGCCCCAAAAACTATACTGAAAGGTGGACAGACGCTGTTGAAAGAACATGAATAAAAGAGAAAAGCGATAACTCTAAAGCTCATTACTAAAATCCTAACTACGATGACTGAGAATCACGGAGAATTTTGGGCAGCGCTAAGAAATCTATTCAAAATATTAAATCAAGCATAGATTTCTAGAGCTTCTCTCTCCTCTATGAATCGATTATCTTGAGCGTTGTGCCCGAATTATACTTCCCTGCCTGGGGTCTACGGATACTTGGGCCCTGGGATACCGTCTTCGGTCTGGGCGCCAGATGGGCTTTTGTGAGTTTTTTATTAGGTTTTTATGCGAAAAACTCGCCGGTTATAAAGCATAATTTCAGATCTTGGGCGCGATCGGCGTTATGCCTGTGCTTATCGCTGTCATCCAAATCATCTCTTACAAACATCAACGCATCGTTCCGTATACGAATTTTTGGAGGTACATTAAGGATCCTTAGCTTAACTTGTGAGATTTTTGAGATTTTCACAGCAAACCTGGATGTGCTTGTTGTTCACCCTGTGCCTGATCGATACTCTGATTCTGTTGCTCGGTACCTGCCAGCTGGAACTTGAGGCCGGGTTTGGGACGCCGAGTTTTCAGAGGGTTATTGAGGTAAGGAAATGGAAAAGTCATTACCTTTGTCATAGATGGGTAAAATGTATTCATTATAATTTTCATTTAGGCATTTCCTTGTGTTGCCCTGATTGGAGACGTCCCGAATTTATACGCCGTGTCGCTCGGCACCGAATTTAGCACCTTGGCTTCGATATTTTCTGTCTCCTGCATCAATGGAACCGTGGTAAACCTTGTTTTATTTTTATTATTCGTTGTCCAGATCTTTCTTTTCCGAGAAACCCGATACTTTTCAGTGCTTTTTCATCGGCCTCCACTGCAGCATAATTCTATTCAAAAAACGAAGTCGCGTGAGCACAAAGACTCGAACGCTGCAAAAGACCTTCTTCTTTGACATGATGGTCCAGGTTGGCATTTATACAGTGCAATAATCACCTGCTAGTAAAATCAGTAATGGTCGCCTGTAGCTTGGGTTCAAAACGTGAAACGTTGTATGACGTCAACGACGGCGCTGAATCACAAAAAAAGACCAGCTGCAAAATGGGATACTGGCGTTAGAGTGATTCTCGAGTTAAAACAAAAAAAGCGCACCAAAAATGACGCGTGTCTTTCTGAAAATGCACAAGTACATTGTGCAATGTTTATAGGACTTTCTGCATTGTCCGCAATTTTTTCAAAGCTCAAGTTTAAAGGCTTTACATGGTATTTAAAAACAATAAAACCTTTTGAGCTGATCGTGCCGCTCATCTGCTTGTCCGCCCCCTGGCTGTACTTCATATTTGCTTTTATCGCCAGCTACCCTCCCGATATCGGTAAAATCTTTGATATCTCGCTGCAAAAATTATTCTAGGCCTCAACAACCTGTTATTCGCCGCCTTTTCCTCTCATGGCTTCTTGAATTCGCTATCGATCATCATGATCTACCGCCCATACCGACTAGAGTTCTTCCGTGTGATATCGAGGTGGGGGGTTTTCAGTATTTTGATTTTCGGTTTGTTGCGGCACTTCTCATGTGTATTTTTCAGGAGAACTTGGGGTGAATGGACGAACAAGACGACACCGATTCTTATCGCCGACCTGGGCACCAGCATGTCGAATCGAGAAAAGCCGGATCAATAAAGTGTTTTATCCCGTGAAAGCAAAAAAACAATAGCAAGTACATCAACATCATCATCAAGCACTTTGTCCACTCCCAATACCTTTGTTAAACCCTCGTTTTTTATACAATGAACGTACTGTAAAAATCATGCCTTTCCGCTTTCGCTAAAATTCCGCCACCAACTTCTCCTTCCTTAATTGCGAAATAGCCAATAAATTTGAACCTTTCTTCCCCCGATTGGTTTTCACCTGCTCCTGAATGAAAACATCATTTCAGCACGTTATGCCCTCACGGTCGCGTCGCTAGGCAGGCAACAATCGATCATTTTGCTCATTAAGTCCTGTATGACGACTCTAAGCAATTTTTCTGGCTTTTCGAGCTGTACATATGATTATCCCTATGTCTATATTACCTATACGCGGGTGCTCCCATTTATCAGCTTCCCGATAGCCATTTTTGTGCTTTGGCTGATCATCCAGCGCTCTCCACCCTACATGAAGGACTATCGGATGAATTTGTGCATGTCCCAGGTGCGTTTGTGACGTGCTAGCGCTGCTGGTGGCGAATAAAAATAGCAGTTTTGAAAATGAAGCTAGCGATGTGTTCAAGAAAGTTACAGAGCGAAACTGTAAGCCCAGAGCATGGGGTGAAGAAAGAAGAATTGGTGATGATTTCGAACTTTCAGATATTTTCGCTGTTTTACGAGACGTTCATGTTGAGCCTCGCGCCCGAAGTCTACTTTCCGGCGTGGGCTGCCAGGATACCAGGTCCCTGGGATCCGGTTTTCGGTTTTGGAGCCCGCTCGGGGTTTGTAAGTTTTTAAGAATCCCTACCCAATTTCCCACAGCGTTTGATTGCAACAGGCCGGTTCCTACGTTTAGATCATCGGCGCAGTTGGCGCCGGCCTCGTTCTCGAGGCTGTAATCCAGATACTTGCCTTCAAACATCGGCAATTGCTTCCCCAGCATTGCTTCCTCAAGTGGGTACCTTTTCAAATTATTCGCAAGGCAAGGTTCGCTCCAGACTGCCCCTTTGGCTGTGGATAACTTGTTGTGTGCTGGGGTATAGCGTCGCATTATCTGCGCTCTTTTATGGGACGTACCAACTGGAACCCGCGCAGGGCTACTATTCAGCCGGATTTCAGCGTCTGCTCAAAGTATGTTTAAAATTTTGGCACCAGATCAGCATGATATATCCAGGATTATCCCTGTTTGGGCGCGATCGGCGATGCGCCAAATCTTTACGCCTTAGCTGACGGCGGCAGCCAATTGGTCACCTGTTGCTGCATTCTATTCGTTTGCTTCATGAATTGCAGCCTGGTGGGTCGATTCTTCGCTTTGATGGTCGGTTCAGGCCGCGTTTTTCTCCCTTCACTCACTTGTTCTATTGTACACAAAACAGAGCCACGCCAGCCTGAAGACGCAAAAACTACAGCGGGTATTTTTCGGCAGTTTGATCGTTCAGGTGGCTTTTATCTTCATGCTACTGTCAACTTCGAAACGCGAGTAGAACCCCGAATTTAGCTTATGCTTCCCTTCATTTGTCTCGCATCTCCATGGTTTTATTTTACCTTGGCAACGGTGTTCAAAATTGGTATAAGCATCGGTAAGTTGAGCTATTTGAAGTGCTAGCCAATTCTTTCAGGTTTGAACGACGTTCTAATGGCCTGCTTTTGCTCGCATGGCCTGTTAAACTCCATTTCGATAATGCTAATCTATCGACCTTATCGTATGGAGACGTTCCTGATAATCACCAAGTAATTGGGCAGGCCTAACGCTATGCTTTTAGAAACCTCGGGTCGGAAACTGCAAAGAAGCAATCGGCGATATTTGTCCTGGATGTGATTCCCAAGGGCTCATAAAAATATTAGAAACTCTTAAATGTCTTTACAGTACACTAAATTATGCACGGCGGAAAAGCCTACAGAATGTCCCAAAAACCGCCCCACCAAGCGGTCCACTGTCGTGTTCGATTTTGACGATTTGATTATCGATCAAAAGCACTTGAAAAGGCGAGAAAACAAGCGGGTTTCGTTTCTAAGATCTCATCTAATTCCATCGATATTTAAGGTTTTTCTGAAAAACTGTTACTTTTTCAACAGGAATTTCGCAATTAGCAAGCGGTTCTTGCATAAAACAGGAGCTTTCATGGTTTTTGGACCTGAAATTAGCGAATAAAAATACATAATATAGAAAATCAACTTTCCTTGTTTTCTCGCCGTTTCGAGAGCGTTCAATAGATGCAATTTGTAAATAGCACCCAGTGCACCCGTTGCACCCGTTTGCCTAGCAGCCCATATTGCTTGTGGGTGGGCAGCCACGCAAACATTTCTCTGCGTAGCAGCCCAGCTACCGCGCGCGTGGGTGGGCTGCTACGCAAACGGGTGCTATTTACTAATTGCCTTCGACAGATACCTAAAACGTAAAAATCGGACACGACTGCGGACCGCTAGCTACGCGGACCCTGTACAGACGCGTCCAAACACGCAGCTATGCGTTGAAACATGCATAATATAAAATGGTTCGAATGCCTTTTATTCATTTTAGTTATTTAATCTGAAAAATAGGCTTGTTTCTCTATCGCATAGCCGTAAAACTTGACAAGTCTCTGACCATAATAACCGACGGCGCATCCTTTGTCCACTTTACGCGACACTCTCTAAAAAAATAAGAACTCCTAATAAAAAATAGCAAAGATCGGTGAAGCCATCCAAATTCAAATCGATACCCAAATAATATTCGAATGGTTTCGATACGATAGGGCCGATAGATAATGATAATCGATAGTGAATTCCTAACACCGTGCGAGCAGAAGCCGCTCAGCAGGAAATCGTTGACAACTACAAATAGTTTTTTAACTAAAAAAAGATCCTAAGTCCTACCAAGAATCGGCTCAATATCAACAAGTCCAACGAAGATAAACCACACCCAGGGTGCGGCTAACGAAATGAATGGAACGATTAGCTGAAATTTCCAGCGTTGAGCCAGACGTCGAGCCTTACCTGCACCCAGATACTAAAGAAAAACGTGATTTGAAGCTGCTTTGTCTTCTTGCTCATGTGATTTCGATTGCCGTACAGGATGTAGATAGTGTGTAAGGTGAAGCTGGCACACTATCAATTTTTAAAAACCAGAAAAATGGCCTCACCAGTATGAAATTGACAACGCAAACAACTGCGATCATCGCGAGAGCAATGATTTCGGTACCTCCGAATGAAATTGCGGTCTGTTCGGGAACATCGGGCACCAGAGCTATGCAAGGATGTTTCTAAACCATTATTAACGAGAAATATGAACAAAACCAACTTCAATCATTAGTTGAAAGCCGCGGGAGTGATAGCCAATATCCATATTCATCTGGTAAGGCCCGTAAAATAATAGGCTTACGATGAAGATGTAGAGAGAGATAATCAAAAGCACCCAAACGTTTGGCTTTAACCTATTCAATGTACGATTAAAAAGGCGCGTTATTCCCCGTCGCATTATTCATTCAAAATAGTTTTTCTGTATTTGTCGCGGTTCAAATTGTCCAAATATGGAATCAGTTTCTTGGAATTTTCGGCAATTAGGACAAAATTTCGACAATACCGAGGCCGCGGAAAAATCCGAACCACCCTTTCTAGCAGCAGTCGTGCCTACCTCCAGATACTATCCTTCGGCAGCAGACGTTGATGCTTATAAGACAAAGTTTGAATAACCGCTTCAAAGACGAGGCCGACGCCAATCGATCCGGTTGTCTTTCGAAAGATTATGCCTATCAAAAACAATCAACTTACAAACGCCGTATTGGCTCCAAAACCAAGGATCGTATACCAGGGTCCGAGAACCCGGCCGCCCCATGCCGGGAAATACAGTTCCGGGGTAATACTGAGGATTACCGCCTCGAAGCACATTGATATCACCTAAATTCCGGTTTTGAAAACGTTGGGGACGAACCTGCGAATTACATAGGTGTAGTTTATTACATAGTTTTTTTTGACGATAAGGAACAGCACAAAAACGCTAGCGGAAAACTGATGAACGGGACAAACCTGGTGTAGTAATCAAAGATATAGGGATATTCGTACGAGCAACCAAACGTTGGGGAGGAATTTTTCATGTAGTCTACTGTATTCCCTTAGTTAGCTGTTTTGGCTGCCAATTATTGGTCACGAAATCACATTGAAACAGGTGGTTTGAAAGGGGAATCTAATAAATGCGAGTCGCCCGACTATGCGCGGCCAACTTGCACTCGATTGGATTCAGACGACAACAGTTTCGAGAGAGATGTATGCTCAAATCGAATTGAGATTTGTGCGCCGTTTGTGCGTTTCACATTTATGCCGATTTGGATCGACCGGAAATGTCGGATCAAGCTTTTGCCTGTTTAATATGTTCGCATAGTTGTCATTATTTGTATTAATTTTGAAATTTTACGCCGGAAGCCGCTAAGCAGCGAATACGACGACTCCGCTCCGAAAATCAATCGGCTATACTTGAAAAGTTAACGTCTGAAAGTGTCGTGAAAGTGTGCTGATATGTTTCTTTATCGGTTTCACTTGCGATAGCTACAATAAGTATGATAACATGCTTATCTCGCTGCT
>CATQJA010001782.1:0-10577 GCA_958295435.1 Mesorhabditis spiculigera | reverse complement strand
CGTCCATAATCCCGAATACCATAATCCTACAGACAGAAATTCCGAATTCTTTAAGTCTGAATTACAAAATCCTCATTTGGACAAACCCGTTTTCGAAAAGCCCGAATTAGAAAAGCAGGAATTCCGAAGCATCACCCCTTGAAAAAGCCGAATCAAAAATACCGAATCGGAAAATCCGCATTCCATAATCCCGAATTAAAAAACTTCTGATGTCGAAAACGCCGAATTACAGTACCCCGAATACCGAAATCGCGATTCGAGAATCCCGAAAGCAATGTCAGCTAGGACTGGGAAACTGCAAGAGTCGATTTTTTCGAAGTTTCCAGTGCCTTTAAAAGGTTTTTTATGGAAAAGTCATCGAAATTTTGAGCGGAGTATACAGGGGAATTAGGCTGTAGATCATACTACACAGAATTCAGCGAAGAGAGAGCGAGAGTGACAGAGAGAGACAGAGCGACAGAGAGAGTGAGAAATAGATGAGAGATAGAGAGAGCGAGAGAGAGCGAGAGCGAGAGAGACAACGATAAAAAACTCACATCATTGGCCGCCACCTCATCCTGGGCCCCGGGCCGCACTCCTCGGCTCTGGGCGGCCGTCTTCTTCTGAATAACGGACTCTTGAGCGCCACAACAACTTCAAGGAGGACAGGTAAACATTCAGGAAAACGCGCGAATACAGATTACAGTTGTATCTGTGTTTTTTTGTAAGGGCTAGGGAGCGGTTGTAAATAGGGTGAAAACGAGAGGGGTTATCAGGGGGGGGGGGAATGGGCGGCTTATCTTTCAAGCCCAACAATGCAAATCCTCGGGGGTCGAAATGGCCTGAAAAAAAAAGGGGGAGGAGGCCATTTCGGGTGATTGGCGGGCCTTAACTGCACCGTACATTCGAAGAGAGAGAGAGAGAGAGAGAGAGAGAGAGAGAGAGAGAGAGCACAACACGGATGAAGCAGGAGGACAGCTGATCCCATAAATGTCGCTACGGAAGTAGTAAAGGTAAGAAGCCTTTAGAAGTGCCGACGAGTTGCTGCTGACCTTTGAGTTCCACGTCTTCTAGCCGTTCACGTGGACACTGTAGATAACCTTTTCTTGGAGTAATTTTTCCTAAGATTTCATTGCTATATTGAATATCGTTATTTCCAAAGACCTCTGCTAGCCTGCCTAACCATAGAGAACAAATGGATTCCTCCAAGATCTCTGCTAGCATGCCGAGTTACCGAGCTAGTGAGGGTTCCTCAATGTTCTCTGCTAGCCTGCTAATCAGCGGGTTGTTGGTTGCCTAAGAATCTTTGGTAGCTTGCCCGCCTTCTAGCAAAATCGTAATCAGATCGCTCGTCATGCTCCTAATCACTGGTATCCTAAGTCTATGCTGAAGCTTAAGCCCAAGCCGCAGCCTAAGCCTAAGCTAAGCCTTTCTACCAAGCCGAATTTAGTTCAAACAACAAAACAAAGAGACCGCTCCCCAATAGAGGGCATAAAGGCATAAAAGGTATCAGATGAGAACACAGCGCAGAACCCCGCATACAGTAACCACGCGTACACAAGTGTCAAGCGGAACGCCGCCGTGATAGGCGCGAACCGAAAAGAGCGCGACGCGGCTGCCATTGACCGCACAGAAGACAATGCCAAGACAATGGGGTGAAAACCCGAGAAGGGCGGGAGTGAAAATGCCCTGGGGCTATGAGCGCCTCGGGGGCGGGAACGCCCGCCGGCGCTTTCGCTCTTTGTCTCGCCTTCACCTTTCCCGTGGCGCCGGTTCGGGAATCATTGTCGAATTCGTAGCCTGTCGCTCTCTCTCTCTCTCTCTCTCTCTCTCTCTCTTTCCCCTAGCTCTGGCTGATTATCAACCTCCCTCTGTCGCGACATACCTGCCCGGCCGCGGGCTGGTAAACACCCAATTTGGCAACGCAATGCTTCGGCGACTTGCACTTGTCGCAGACAAGGCCATAACAAGATGGAATACAAGCGTGACAGTTCGGCTAACACTAAGCTTAGCTTAAGCCTAAGCCTAAGTCTAAGTCTAAAAACTAAGCCTAGGCTAACAAGGAGACGTTTTTTAGTGTGAATGGAGTTTTAAGTTGAAACCAGGCCTATTCTGTGCAGAATTTTGCGCTGATTCCGATACTGTTTTCCAATTTTGCTAAATAGCTCGATTTAAAAAGTTACAGCTATTTTAAGATAATTTTTAGGCCCAGAGTAGCCATATGCTATGCTGTGCTACTTTTTTGCTATAATGTTCTAATTTATTTTAAGTAGCCTTTCTGATTTTTTTCTGATTCGAATGGTATGTTTGATTAGTGCGCTACTGCCGATCGTCGATGGCTTACAGGGGTGAGAAATAGGCTGTTTTTCACCATTTCCCATACAAAAATCGCAGTCCATATCGTCGATTTTTTCGATTTTCAACAATTTTTTGTTAAATAGCTCATTCGATAGAGAATATTGTTCTGAATACGGTGACGATATTTATTTTTGGAAAAACAGCCGGCAAAGCAACATAATGGTCCCTAAAGAGGGGAAAATTTCGGCTAAAATGATCTTAAAATTGCTGTAACTTTTGAAATCGAGCTTTCCTAATCGACCGAGAAATGGAAAACATATTCGGGATCAGCGCAAAATTCTGCACAAAATAGGCCTGGTTTCCACACAGAACTCCATTCACGCCAAAAACGTCTCCTTGTAAGCTGGAGCTAAGCCTGAGCTAAGCCTTAGCTAGGACTAAGCTGAGCTTAAGCTTAAGTATACATGTAAACATAAGCACAAGCCTAGCCTAACTCAAGTCCGCTACCCAAAATTCCCAAAAACAACTTGATGGCGGCGTGGCGGTGAGGTCGATTTTTATACTATTTTCTAGGTCTCGAAGAGTGCGTTAAGGTAGGACTTCAAAAAGTGTTTACGAGAATGAAACTTGTACAACTTCAGACTCTTTTGAGCTGTGGTTTTTAGCGATTCTTTCCATTTCGTTACCTAATGAAAAGGTTGATTGTTGCGTATCTCGTCTCCTTAAAATTTCAGCGCTTCTATTTTCTGCTTCACACCAAAACATCAAAACATGCCCCCAAAAATCAGGGCTCGACAACAACATTCAAAAACCGGGTTTGCACGACACCCCAGACGAGGTCACCACCCCATCATCAAATCGATCAAATTACCGAAGGCAGATTGTGTGAATTGTTGGCAACGCCTCCTCGAGACTGGGTGGGTGCAAGGTTGTCCGCAAGGCTTCTGCCTCTTCTGCCTCTGCCCTTCAGTCATACATTCCCCACCCCCTGGTATGCCCTCGGGCAGTCAACAAACCGCCATCCGTTTGACAGTCGAGAGCCCCGCCCTAGACACCGTCTGCCACCCAGCTTCCCACAGACTCATAAATCCCACGGTCCGCTACAGGGGATCTGGCATATCCCACGCTCGGGGTATGGCAAGAATGCCTTTAGCTAGGGCATGCTAGCAGAGAGCATTGAGGAATGGAGGTCAGAGGACTAGCAGAGATCATTGAGGGGACCAAGGCGAGCTGGCAGAGATCATTGAGGAAACGAAGGCAGTTAGGCAGAGATTCTTTGCGGAAAGGCAGGCTATTAGAGGCACTTTGAGGAAGGGAGGCAGGCTAGCAGAGATCATTGAGGAAGCGAGGGCAGAGATAAATACCGAAGAAGAATTTCGAAATCCGCGGTGACAAAATTTCCAAAACTAGATGATGACGTACGAAAATTACGTCAAAAATTCCGGATTAAAGACGTGAAAATTTATGGAAAATGAACTGATATATGACACACACTAGGTCCAGTGATGAAAAACCGTCCATTTCGCCGAACAATTCCGTTTCTTGCCTATCTACAGATACAGTAATCGGCAAAAAACGCGACCTGGCATTTGAATCCCGAGGACAAAGCCCTCGACTATCATATCCCATGATTCACCCGGCACCGGTTTGGCCCCCGTCATTTGACCTCAATTCCGCGGGGCTACGGTAGCCTTCCGGTTTTCACGAATTCCCGGGGGCTGAAGATGAAATCAACAAGCAACACGCCAGGCCACGCACTCGAGACAAGCGTCAGAATTGGTGCCAAAGTTCCGCGTCTTTGCCATGGACGCCACCCTACGCCTCGTTGACCACGATGACGACGTCACCACCCAATGATGGGGCCAACGGCAAACAGGGCACAGAACAAGAGACTAAACAAAAAATGGGTGGGAGAGAGAGCGAGAGAGAGAACGAGAGAGAGACAACGACAGCACGACAAGAAGAATTGCCATTTTCTATGCGTGGGCCCGACACCCACTCCTTTTCTAGCGTTTTCCCCCACATCGTTTCTCGAAAAGGCAAATATTTAGGAAATTTTAGGAGCAAAAAGACACGACGGTGGTCAGAACACATACTGGGTGAGCAGCTAGTGGCCAAAAAGCAAAATGAGGCTTGGATCAGGCTTAGGCTTAGCTTAGGCTTAGCTTGGGCTTGGCTTAGGCTTCGGCTTAAGTTTAGGCATCAGCATAGGCTTCGGCTTAGGGCTTGGCTTTGATTTAGGCTTGGGCTTAGGCGTGAGCGTAGGCGCTTAGAATTAGGCTTAGGCTAGGCTAAGCTTCTTGGCTTAGGCTTAAGCTTAGACTTAGCCTGAGCTTGGCTTAGGAATAGGCCGAGGCATAGACTTAGGCTTAGGGCTTAGACTTAAACGTAGGCTTAGACCTAGGCTTTTGTGTAGGCTTGGCTTAAGAATAGTAAGAGGTTTAGGCTTAGGCTTGGGCTTAGCAAAGGCATAGGCTTAGCCATAGCTTGGGCTTCTCGTACGCTTGGGCGTGAATGCTCAAGCGTAGGCTTAACGTTAGGGATATCAGCACAAACGGCTGATCAAAACAAATCTACAGTATCCTCAATTGTCTAAAAAATTCGTCTTTCAATTGCATTTTTTTCAGTTTCTGCCATAAAATAAACGCATGATTAGGAAAAACAAGAACCCGGAATTCTATCCTAAAAATTCCAAACAATAAGCATGCCATTGGCTGTGGGAGCCGTGTGCAGATTGGTGTGTCCGCGGCACACCTGTGGACAGTCTAGGTGAAGACCGGCTGGACGGTCTCTCTCTCTTAATGGACAAACAGTCACCATCCCATCCACTGGGTCCGGATAGGGGAACCGGACCGACAGAGAACTGGGCCCTTGGCAGGCATCGATGTCTCGCATGTGTCTGTCTCTCTCTCTGGCTGGCCAGTGCCAATTGGCAGACGGTGCGTTCTAGACGTTTTAAAGGGACTGGGAAGAGGTTTTTGTGGAAAAGCAAAGAATTTTTGAGTCAGCCAGGCTAGCAGAGATTCTTTGAGGAAGGGCAGGCTAGCAGAGATTCTTTGAGGAAGGGCAGGCTAGCAGAGATTCTTTGAGGAAGGGTAGGCTAGCAGAGATTCTTTGAGGAAGGGCAGGCTAGCAGAGATTCTTTGAGGAAGGGCAGGCTAGCAGAGATTCTTTGAGGAAGGGTAGGCTAGCAGAGATTCTTTGAGGAAGGGCAGGCTAGCAGAGATTCGTTGAGGAAGGGCAGGCTAACAGAGATTCTTTCGGAGCGTATTCTTGTTTCTTGTGCATTTTTATTATACCAAAACACGATCGCAAATCTTTATTCTTCGCATACCTCGACAAGAGACACCAATAAAACAAAAAAGCCTTCCAAGCAATCCCCCAACTGCTTAGAAGCCTTAAAAATACGTAAAAATCGGTAAAAATCGGCCAAATCCAGGTCGACATGGTCCCCCAACCAAATTGTCAAACCCAGAAAATTTCCCAAAAAAGGAAAAAATCTACTAGGAGAAGCGAAGAATGATTAGATACAGACAGCAGATTCGCGGGGCTACAAACTACAGGAGCGGGAAATTTTTTAAAGGAGCTAGGCGGGGCAAATCGGAGCCCTCAATTCATTCGGAGGCAACGGTTATGAGCACCAGGCGAAAGTGTTGCAAAAAGTTTTCAATTTTTTTTTGGGAAACTGAGAATGCCGAAATTCGATTTGTCGAAAAATCATTTTGTCGGCATTTCATGTTATCGAGATTCATTTTGATTGGAATTTTCGGCATTTCGTTCTGTCGGCATTTCATTTTGTCGAAATTTCACTGCCCAAAAATATGGTAAAAATTAGAAATCCTGATTTTCGACAAGTTGAAATTTTGATAAAAGAATATCGACAAAATAAAATTTCGATAAAATTGAATTTCGAAAAAATAAAATGCCGACAAAGTGATTTTCGACAAATCGGATTTCAACATTCCAATTTTCGAAATTCTGATAACAAATAGTTGCACATAATAGTTTCATATTTCCAAATTTTATGGTATAAACCTGGCTTTAAATGTAGCGTATCTTATAGAACAGTAGAGTTGAGCGAGTGACCGGTATTTGAGTAAGGGAACAGCGCAGAAGAGAGAAAAATGCGGAAAATTATTCATTCTTCAGTGGATTCGGCAGGAGCATCTTCGACTGGCTCGTCCTCCTCAAGAAGTGCGGCCCTCCGCCGTGCCCGCGACGTCGACCGATCGCGGATGAATTTGGGCAATGACTGCGTCGAGTCGGGGTCTTCTTCTAAAAGGAACTGTTTTCGGAGCATGAATTTTTTTGGGGACTTTAAAAAGCATGCGATTAGCGCGTATCTTCAATCATATTCGTGTGTTTGCCTGTCTCTTGATAAAAGGAACGTGAGAGAAAGAGAGAGCGAGAGTGAGAGAGAGTGAGAGAGAAATAAAAAGCTCGAGAGCGCGAGAGAGCGAAGACGAGAGTGACAGAGATAGTGACAAAGATAGTGAGAGAGAGCGCGAGAAAGATAGAGAGAGAGAGAGAGAAAGAGAGAGCTATGAGATACTCACATTTAAAAAAGGTATTTGCAGCGTGAACAACTCATTAGTAAACTGTGGACCTAGGAAACCCCGTACTAATAGAAATTATTCGTAATTATTTAATTTGAGTTGAGCTTATCGCAGTTAGGTGAGGAAACCACAAAGCGGCCAGCATTGTAAAATTTCACTCCCCAGGTACGTCTCTCTCACTCTCTCGCTCTCGCTCTCTCTCACTCACTCTCTCTCTCTCTCTCTCTCTCTCTCTCTCTCTCTCTCTCTCTCTCTCTCTGCTAACGCTTCCCAGCTTCCGATAAGCGCTAGGTCTACCAAAGACAAAAATTTAACGACATAGAATCAACCTTACTCTAAACCCCGATAAAGGTCTTTGCTAGCGTGCCCTCGGAGACCCCCTGATTTTGTCATACATACTTCTAGGGATTCCCCAAATACTCGTGAATGTTATAGCATTGGCAGATGAGCTCTTAGATCCATGGAATGCATCCAAGAGATCGCTTCCTCAAGCTTTTTTTTGACAATTTTAAAGGGGATGGCTAGCAGTTTTATTGTTAATAGATTCCCACAAAATTTGACGAGTCCGCGACACGCAACGCGCAATGGCCTTGTCATTGCGTAATGTATTGCACCCTTACAGAAGCCAAGCTGCGTCTGCGTGGCGTGTCGCGGTCGTGGCGGTCGGCCATATCAATACTTCGAGAAAAGCATGAGGCAAGTGATATCATTATTACGGACTACCAAATTCAAAAACCTAAGCTATGCAGTTCTACTTATATGGTTTATAGCAAATGTTCGATAAGTGATTATAATAATTTAAAAGGAGTTACCAAACAGTTTTCCAGCGCTTTTAAGGATAGAGCTTGATCTATAGGTATCTATTAATCTGAGGATGATACCACGGGTTAGTATGTTTCCATAACACGATGAAATGTGAATAGGATTGTAGGGTATGTGGTAAGGTATGTGCTGAAAAGTAGTATGTGACTCTGTGGGTGTGTATTAGCAAATATCCGCTTTATCGAATGGAAAATGGTTGGGGGAGACAGTGGGGAGCAGGGCAAAAGAAGTAGAAATGGGGCCACACATCTCTCAGAAAGCTTAAATTATCACACACGCATCTTTAGAATCAAGGTAATGGCTAGTAGGGGGTGTATAAAACTCTAAAAATACTTTAAGAAAATTTTGTTTTTCCTGCGTGTCGACTGGCAGTGTCGTTGGGGGGTGGGTGCGTAGTGTAAAATGGAATGGGCACTCGGTGGGGGTACACAAATTGTATAGGTTAGGCTTAGGCTTCCTCCTAGACTGGGAATCAAACACCAATACCAAAGTAAAACACCGGAGTGGCGCGTAGAAAACGGTTATTTTTGCTAAAACATGACCTAGACACCGTAACCAATTCGAAAAACCTGGGTCACCTTTTAGCAAAAATCCAAAAATTCTGGGGAGTCTAGCGGAAATTAGGGGTCTCTTCTGCCGGGATATGTAAATATTGATTTTGGCAGTGTTAATTGAGCTTTTAGAGTATTGTCGATTGTTCAGCATCGTCGTCTCGTCGTTCGATGTGTTTTGTACAAAAAGAGAGAAAATCTGCTTAGATAAAGTTTTGGGCTTGAGGTGGAATTCTCAAAAATTTGGATCTTCCGCTTCCGGAAGTGAGGGCGACATCCCCCAACGTCATCCCTCGGAAAACGGGTTCAACAAGTTCAAGCAGTTCAGACGGCTCTCTCCCCCAAGGTGTTATACAGAGAGCCGAAAAACTCCTTCAAAACGGTTCAGATATCTTCCTCTTCAAGGCAAAACTGTAGCTACCAGATGTGAAAGAGAAATGGATAATGACGTATCTCCAACAAGTTCAAGCAGTTCAGATGGCTCTCTCCCCCAAGGTGTTATAAAGAGAGCCTCCAAACTTCTTGAACTTTTGTTGTAGATGATCATAGCAATGTCGAAACGTCATCGCCAGATTTACAAGAAAATAGTGAATTCAGGGCGTAAATGTTCAGCTTCTATCTCTTCAATAGAAGTCCATAGTAGTGTGGTGTACTGTGAGGTGTAGTACTGTTCAAATTAAAGCATGCGCCGGGCGTATAGACAGTCGAGGAGCAGCCGATCCGAGTGGATCGAGCTGATCGGGCCGCTGGGCGGGGCCCCACCTTCTACGGTCACATTTCCCGATGACGTGCTCTGGCCGGCCTCGTTGGATGCGACGCAGCTGTACACGCCGGAGTCGCGCCCCATTGGTTCCGCTGAACGGGGATTGTATGTGGTTTTTAGGCTCGGAGTTACCAATGGTCAACGTGTGCGTGCAAGGCTCCTCGAAGCCGAGCTTGACCCGTGATGACCCGACGACTGGCTTCCATTCCTAGGAAAGAGTATTGAAGAGTGAGAGAGAAAAAGAGAGAGAGAGGGAGAGAGAGAGGGAGAGGAAGAGAGAGAGAAAAAGAGAGAGAGAGAGCGCGAGAGAAAGAGAGTGAGAGAGAGAGATTGAGAGAGAGAGACGTTACCTTCATCCACTTGACCGTCGGTGCCGGGTTGCCTTCAACGCGCACCTCGAGTTTTAGTGGTTGTCCCGCGCCGAACGTTCGGTTCGACATGGGTTGTACGAATTCGGGGCGTGCTAAAAAAGTTGGCTTAGGCTTGGCCTGACTTGGACTTAGGCTGAGGCTTAGGCTTAGGCGTAGGCTTAGGCTTCACCTTAGGACTAAGCTTACACTTAAAGAGATAGGGGCGGCATAAGTCAATCGATTACGCGCGGGAAAGAAAATGTCTCTGCGCCTCTCCCCTGGGCGCCCTCTCTCGCCGCCGGTCGAGCTGGGACCTGTTGAACCCCCCCTCCCCAAGGGGGGTTCAACAGATGCCGTCCTCATCTCTTTAAGCTTCAGCATGGGTTTAGGTTTAGGCTTAGGCTTGGCTTAGAATTAAGCTTAGGCTTAGGCTTAAGGCCTAGCTTGGTCGGCTTAAACTCGACCATATCTACATTTCCACCTCCACAACTTACTCGCCAAGTCGACAAAGATGTTCTGCTGGGCGTCACCGTACTGGTTGGTGGCCAAGCACTGGTATTGGCCGACGTTGGACTGAATTTTGGTTCATTAGATGAAGTTCAAAAAAGCTCAAGATACCTTGTTGAATCCAGAAATCGTTAGGATCGTTTCGGAACCTCCATAGGTATGAATTTTGCATCGACACAACGGGTCCGTCACGTCAATGTCCACTCCGCGGAATTTCCAGACGATTTGTGGATCGGGGTATCCCTGAAAGTTAGGCTTAGGCTTAGGATTAGGCTTTGGCTCAGGCTCAGGCTTACTTAGGCTTAGGCTTGAGCTTAGATTAGGTTTAGGCTTGCTAGGCTTAGGATTAGGCTTAGGATTAGGTTACGCTCAAGCTTGCTGAAGCTTAGGTTAGGCTTAGGCTGCTTAGGCTGCTTAGGCTGCTTAGGCTGCTTAGGCTGCTTAGGCTGAGACTTAGGCTAGTGAGAGTGAGAGTGAGACCCACCTGAACATTCAGCACAATGCTAATGCTGTCCGCCTCGGCGCAGTACCGCTTCTCCTCGATGCCAGGGGCGAACCAAGGGGCGCAGGCTGCAATTGTGCACTGTTAGCGCTTGTTCACTCTCAACCCACCATACTGTTCGGCATAAGCCTTGTCCAACGCCTGCTCGGCGTACGGGTCCAGCAAGGGGATGATCTTCTTGTTCTTGTCCAACACTGGCTGGGGCGGGGCCATCAATCTAGAAAATTCAAGTGGCTTAGTGGCCCGCCG
>CATQJA010001781.1:0-26577 GCA_958295435.1 Mesorhabditis spiculigera | reverse complement strand
TACATTAAATACCATTTTTTTACGGTTTTTTTCTAGTAGTAAAAGCTTAATTCTGACCTTGTTAGACTTATTGACGCAG
The DNA here is from genome assembly GCA_958295435.1 of Mesorhabditis spiculigera. Taxonomy (NCBI): domain Eukaryota; kingdom Metazoa; phylum Nematoda; class Chromadorea; order Rhabditida; family Rhabditidae; genus Mesorhabditis; species Mesorhabditis spiculigera. The sequence goes on along the minus strand of CATQJA010001781.1, from coordinate 26,498 downwards.
TAAACGGTCAATAAAGGCATTTTTAGACCTTTTAGGCCAGAAAAAGCTCAATAGCAACATTTCAAAACCTTTTAGAACGGAAAAAGCTCAGGAAAAACCAACAGATATTGCCGCCCCGCCGACGGTCAACGGCACGACCACCAACAGCGTCGTCAGCATCGAGCTGCGCGTCGATATTGGGGAATCGGGCCTGATTAGATGCTGAAAACACGCAAATAATGAAAACTAATTAATTTTAAGTTGTGCCGGTAAAACCCACGTAATTCGTGTCATCAGGCCGATCGACTCGCTCGAATATCAACGGCGAATCTTCCGACGGAGGCGCGCTGTCTTTTCGGGTGTGAAGCCTGAAATGGGGCTTCGTCTTGAGTATTCCCGCGTAATAGTTTTTTTGTAAAATTTAGTTATTTTGTTTTAAAGCGGGAAAACTATGTAAAAATTTAGAATATCCTAAAAAAAGTGACGTTTTGTTCGAAAATCGGCCCTTTTTGGTCGAAAAATTGATATTTCTGTGCTATTATTCTAAAAATATAAATAATGCTAAAAATTGATATTTCTAAGTTGTTTATTACTATCCTGAAGCTTAGAAAATGTTATAAAAGTACCAATTTCAGCCCAAAAACACTCGATTTTAGACCATATCGCAAATTTTAAAAAGGTTTTTAAACTTTATACATATTTTTTCCACTTCAAATGTAAAGAAAGTTTGCTAGAAAGTCGATTAAAATCCTTGCTACCAAAAAAACTCCTGAAAAACCGTCGAAACGTACCTCAAATAGCTGAACGTGTTGCAGAAGGGCTGGTCGCAGGCGCACAGGTCTGTCCACTTTTCGTCTTCCTCCCTGGAAATTACGCGGTTAAATTATGAATTTTTCTGCAAGGCCCTAGCCACTTCACAAATGGCCCACGCGTGAGAGGGGGAGAAGGAAAGATTTTTTGGGGGGCACCACAAGAAAAGCGTCAACTGCTACCAGTGAAGCTGTTGGCGGTGTGCTACTGCGACTACGAGGCACACCAATGGACGGCAAAGGAAAAGCTTCAGGAGTTTGCGACAGCAGTTTTCTTGTGCAAGCGTTTATTCGCACCGCTTTTACTTTTCGTCTTTGTACTGGTTGACTCAAGGTCGAACCCTGATCTGGGAAAACGTCGAAATCCCGGCAACGAAAATACCGACAGCAAAAAACACGACAGCCAAAATACCGGCAGCCAGAAGCTCCAACGCAGAATAGCCTTTTAAAAGGGAACTGGCATTCAAACTGGCGCCAAGGATTTGTCGAGATTTATGCCATTCGATATTTTGGCTGTCGGCATTATGGCTATCGGGGTTTTTGCTGTCGGGATTTTAGGAACCGGGATTTATGCTGTCGGGATTTTGGCTGTCGGCATTATGGCTAAAGGACTATGGCTGTCGGAACTGAGGTTGTCCGGATTAAGTTGTCGAGATTTTATCTGTCGGGGTTTTTTGCTGTCAGGATCTTGGCTGGAATACAGCGCAAATTCATAAATTCATTGCGTAAGCGCCGATCCCCCAGGTTTTCAACTTCTATGATCCACCGGAAATTCGCAAGTTCAGTTTTTGGATGAAAATAACATTTTTTGCGGCCAAATTTCCTGCCCTAAGCGGTTAGGCCCACGTTTTTTCTGGGTAGCGAGCGCAATTTTCGACTTTTTCAACCTTCATCAACCCCAAAAATGCCCCCTTTTTAGCTGGATGCATCCGCTCACACACCTTTTGCCTAAACGGAGAGGCTTTTCCCCCGCTACTGCCCCCCGCTATTATTATTCATGAAAGTGAGGGTTGGGGGGTGGCGACGAGGGTCTCGGTGAATCTTTCATCCTCCACCACCAGCCCCCCGCCCCACTGGGGGCAGCCCGTTTTTGGTGGCGCGCATCGGAATGGAATGGAAGCAGGAGAGGAAGGAGTGGCAAAGCCTAGAGAGAAGCGGATGGGCTGACGACGTTCTGTCACGAATCTGTCACACCGCATCCTGCTGGGGGACGCCCCGCGCTGACTCCCTCGCCTTCGCAGACAACGTAACAAAAAATTTGGGATCATCCCGGGGAGTTCGAGGAGTTTTGTTAAACAAAAAAGCCAGTTATTCTTTAAATTTGAAAGCTAATCATTCAGAGAGCTGCTAAATTTGTTTATTTAACGCTTTTTTGACATCATTTTTTTTTGTCGCTTAATCGGTTGCACCCAAATATTTCCCGTCCAAAAACTAAAAGAGAATTTTTCTTTTCGATCAAAAACCTTAAGTTAGAATCACGCTGCTTTCTTGAAATTTCATGGCGTAACCGGTTACGCTACTTTTTTCCACCAAAAATCCAGGCAAAATGCCCTATTTGTATCGCAGAAATCCTCGAGTTAAATCGCATAACCGGTTGCGCTATAGGATTTTCCGCCTAAACGGGAGATTTTTGGCTAGTTCGCTTGAAATTTCGCTGCGTAACCGGTTCCTCTTGAAAAATGTTTCATAAAAATGATCAGATCCTTGAAATCTTGGAATTGCATCGCGTAACCGATTTTATCTTTTAAAACTGTAAGTTTTAAAAATGTAAAAGATTTTAAGATAAATTCCCCCTTTTGCGAATTTTTTCGAGCTATTTTTCATGCGGTTTTCCCCGAAATGAAAAACCCTAATCCCTGCATCCGGACCTTAATCTTTGCCCATTATTTCAGCGGTCCGCCATTTTCAATACGGCCTTTTCCCCTAATCCTGGCAGCTCATTTTTCAATGATTAATTTTCAGCCCCCGTCTCGAGGCCGTTTTCGCGGGGGTTTTTTTCGGGTTGGGCCCGTCACCCTGGCTAGAAGGGGGGTGTTCGCATATTCTGAAGTATTCCATCGGCCAATCCCCCAGGGTCCGCTTGCCAATGGCTGCTTTTTTGCTATGTCGGGACGGAGCGGGGGTTTTTTTTTTGGGTTCGTCGGGCGGCGGGAGGTGTGAAGAGTTTTTCGTAAAAAAAAACTAGCGGTCGGCTTGGGCTTGGTCTTACGCGTTGACGTAGGCTTCGGTTTGGGCTTGGGCTTAGGCTTAGCTTCGGCTTAGGCTTAGCTTCGGTTTGAGCTTCGGCTTGGGCTTAGCTTCGGCTTGAGCTTCGGCCTACAGGGTGTCTCAGGATTATCCGGACAAAACGAAAAAGTAATTTTTTCGCCTTTACCGCTGTTTTCTGCCAACCTAATGTATTTCATATGAGTTCTTGAGGCGTTTTGGATATTCTGCGCAAAAAATTTTTTTCGAATACGCTTTAATAGCTTCAGAATCACGCGAAGAACGCGGTAAGATTTTTCGCCTCTTAAATAGCACGAAACTTGGGGCAAAGGTTCAAAAAGTGTTCCGACATTTTTCTGTGCAAGGGATGACGTTTTCTGGCAAAACGGACCTGTTTGCGCCAAGGTTTGGTCATGTCAATGATGATTTTCTAATTAAATATAAATTTCCTTTGCATCGCTGAAAAGGGTGTCTCGAAGCTCGCTCGTGCTCAAGCTCCTCGGAAATCAAAGTTAACTTGGTTTAAATTGCTTGTACATCATTGTTACTGTAGCTATTTAAGTTTTTATCCTTTGAAAAGTATCTTATCGAGTTTTTAGGGTTCTTCCGGGCCAAAACTTGTAAGGTAAATACGGCGGCGCGTGACTGGATTTCATCTTTTTTGCTTGTTGATTTTTTCCTAGTGTCAACCAAGCGTTTTTGGGCCGGGCTGAACATGGACTTATCATTTCCGACCTATTCCTCCGGTTGCTTTTTTATGCCGGTTATATTGAAGCTTTTTATAGCGTCGGAAACAGCCTGCTTTTTGAGCGTTTGCCAGATGGGAGAAATTAGGTTCAAACTTCTTCGATTTTTTACGGAGCAATATGTCATAACCTCGCGCAACTTTCTTTGCCAGTGCCTCGAAAATACCTCAACGATTGATAGGAGCTACAAGGTGTGCGCATAGAACAGGAAAAAAAAATAGGAAAAATGGCATTGAAAGTTTGTCCGGATAATCCTGAGACACCCTGTAGGCTTAGCTTCGGCTTGAGCTTGGGCTTAGGCTTAGCTTCGGCTTGGGCTTGGGCTTAGCTCAAACTTAGGCTTATCCCTAGCTTAACCTTGAGCTTCAACTTCCCAAAACTTCCAAAACTTACTTCCCGGTCCCCCCCGCTACTCAATCCGGGTTCGAAACACCCGAGGGTTGCGATGCGGGAAGAACCCCTCGCTTTTGCCTGAAAAGCCCAGGTGCAAGATGAATGGGTGGAAGGAACGGGAGCACCCGGGGTCCCGCCTGGAATTTCGACCGCTTTAAGCAGGGGGCCCTTTAAGCTTCTCCCCAAAAGCCACACACACACGCACTCCCAGATGGGCCCATAAATCTTGGCGGCTTTTCAGAAATGGGACCGGGAGCGCTTTTCGGTTAAAAGGGTTCACCGTCTATGAGGTTTAACGTGGAGGGAAAAATTGAATTTTTTTTGGGGGTGGGGCGAAGATTGAAATATTTTCTATTTTATTGTACACACTAATGACATGAAGTCGAAATCTAAGCTTAAGCCCAAGCCTAAAGCCAAGCCCAAGCCTAAGCCTGAACCTAAACAAAGCCTAAGCTTCAGTCGAAGCCTAAGCGCCTGAGCCTAAGCCTAAGCCCAAGCCCAAGCCCAAGCCTAAGCCCAACCCTAAGCCTAAGCCTCAGCCTAAGCCTAAGCCCAAGTCTACCCTAACCCTCACACCCACACGCTCGAAAAACCGTTCCCTAAAACACACACCCCTCTCAACGGCTACCGTAACGCCATTCCGCACTAATGAGCACCAATTCAACCTCTAAATCAAGCTCAATTTTTACCCAAGCTCCCATGGGTGATCCCTAAAATTAAGTATTAAAAGGGCAGGGCGGACAGGAGAGCCGAAGCATTAATAGACTGCGCAGCTAGGCGGAAAGTAGCGGAATTCCACGGGGGAAAATCTGGCGGGTATAGCTAAGCGTAGCAGGGGCAAACCCACCAGTACGATTGAATGTCTATATCCTCGTAGTACGGTCGGGCGTGCCTTTAATGGGTGGTTATGGGGTGAGAGAGTGAGAGAGAGAGAGAGAGAGAGAGAGAGAGAGAGAGAGAGGGAGAGAGTGAGAGATAAAGAGCGTCAGTATCTGGCGTTCAATATTTACCTCGCGTAACCGAATAACTTTTGATAGCTTTTCCCAAAGAATCCTTGCCAGTCTACCTTTTCCAATTTTTACCTCACGTAATCGAATAGGTTCTCGATCGGACCCATCAACAAAATTTCCCTAAGAATCCTTGCTAGCTTGCTCTAAATTCCTATATTTTCTATTATCCCTCTTTTTAATGTGTTTCCCAGATCGTCTCTGCTAGCTCGCCCGAGTTCTCGAAGCAGCTTCACGATTTTCGACTACATGGTGCCCCCCGCGTTGGTGCCCCCGAGGAGCTGTCGGCGGGGGTTCTAGCAGGCCGTTGATTCGGTCAAAATGGTGCCCTCTCTGGGGGTGCTGCTTCTCCTGCCGGGGGTTCCGGTCGTCCTCCTTCTCCTTCTAACAACCCAAAACTACTACCCAGTCGCGCGTCGCTAAACCAATTTTGCGCTCTATTCGGGGGGCCGGCGCTTCTTCGGGGCACCCCAGGCGAAGGCCGGGCCTTTTGGAATGAGTTCTGAGGGTTTATCATTAGTGCGCGAGAGGCTGGTTGGCTTGCCGATGCCTTTAAATGGAGAAAAAGCCTAGGGTGAAGCCAAGCCCAAGTCTAACTGTAACCGTTTTTTGTTGACCGTGGGATTTCGATACGTGAGATAGCACATTTTGTGCAGAATTTTTCGCTGATTCCGAATCCGTTTTCAAAAGTTGCAGAACCCCTCTAGATAAAAAGTACAGCCGTTTTTCTACCCCAAATGACCGAAAATTACAAACTTTAAATCCTTATAAAAAACTCGTGGAACATTTTGTGGGATAAAATACAGCACTCCTAGGGGTAAAAAAACGTGCTCTTTCGAATGGGCTACCTCACGAACCCGTAGCTCAAAATTCATGAAAAAAAGTTTTTCGGTGGACCAATGCCCTGGATGGCCAATTTTTGAAATTTTGTGAATTTTGAGCTACGGGTTCGTGAGGTAGCCCATTCGAAAGAGCACGTTTTTTTACCCCTAGGAGTGCTGTATTTTATCCCACAAAATGTTCCACGAGTTTTTTATAAGGATTTAAAGTTTGTAATTTTCGGTCATTTGGGGTAGAAAACCGGCTGTAACTTTTTATCTAGAGGGGTTCTGCAACTTTTGAAAACGGATTCGGAATCAGCGAAAAATTCTGCACAAAATGTGCTATCTCACGTATCGAAATCCCACGGTCAACAAAAAACGGTTACAGTAAGCCGAACCTAAGACCAAGCTTAGGCCTGAGCTTCAGCCTCGCCAGTCTTCTTAAAACCAGATCAGCTTGAACTGCTTCGACTTGCCCTCGACAACGACCCACACCTAACAACATTGCTGGAATTTGGCCCTCTACTCTATTATCCCCCTCCTGAGCGATTAGTTGGCCCCCATTCCCTGGGCCCTAGAGTAGAAGCCAAGGGCCCACCACCGCCCTTTTTATGGCCTCCGTGGGGCCCCCCAGAATATAGCCCCCGGGACCAAGGCCCCAAACGGGAGGAAGAATTGAAAAGTCGAAGAAGACGAGCCGAGTGGAGAGAGCGAGAGAGGGAGAGAGAGTGAGAGAGAGGGGATGGGACTAATTGGTGGGGTGGAAAAGATGGGGGCCAAGGGCCCATGGACCCCCCAAAACGGCTGTATAACCTGACGGGCCATCGCAGGCTGGCCACAAGATTGACGACACCCTCGTCGACGCCAATGAATTCGAAGGAGTGGGAGAGAGAGAGACAGGGAGAAAGGTGACATTTGTATCGTAACGTAGCGCACCCTGGGTAGTTTTGCGAAATCCGCATTTCTTATATAGCGCTATTTGTAGGTATCATAGCTCTCACTCTCTCTCTCTCTCTCTCTCTCTCTCTCTCTCTCTCTCTCTCTCTCGCTCCCCGTCTCTCTCACCAGAGCTTTAAACGATTTTCGAACGGTTTTTCTGCGTTGTGAGGAGTTCTAGGGAATTTCATCGCTCCCCAAGGTTCTTTGCTCGCCTGCCCCCAGTTCTGACTACAAGTAAGTTTTCCAAAGCGACTTGAGCGTGAAATTTGAGCCGGATCTCCTCCTCACTGCCCCCCTCCCCCCAAAGTGATAGGGGCGAAAATTTACGGGGTGACTCTCTTTTGAAGAAGCCGAGGGACACTAAAGTCAGTGGGGGGAGGGACAAAGCTAGGAAGGGAGCTAGAGAAGCGTTAGAGGGGAGCTAGAACTAGAGGGAGCAAGAGGAAAGCTAGGAGGGGAGCGGCTGAAGGGTCCACGGGTCGAATTTCGACGGCCAAAGGGGGATGGGAATTTTTGAGAAGGAGAAGGAGGGGAGGTTGAGATGGGATGTGCAAGTTGTGAAAAGGGAAAGGGGAGGAGAAGCCGCGACAACAAGTTGCTTTTACACCTTGGGTTTTTTTGAGAAGGAGAAAACGAGTTTAAAGGGGCTGAAAAGCTGCAAAAACCGCCTTCTGGTCCCTTTAAATTCGAATGAGGCGAGACAGCGAGAGTGAGAGACAGAGTGAGAGAGAGTGAGAGCGAATGAGTGAGAGTAAGAGGGAAAATTCATACCTGTTACCGCACCTTTAAACCCATTTTTCACATAAATTTTGTGGCGTCAAGAGGTGTAGCTCGTAGTGCAATGACCACGAAGCCAAAAACTAGCTGTCTGTGTCCCTTTAAATCAGTTTTCCAGCGTTTTAAACTCTGTCAATAGGTGTAGCTGGTTGCTACTGAATTTTTGGGGCGGAATATTTCTGTCCCCGCCGTTTTAAACACATTTCCGAGCCATAAAAGCTACGTCAATAGGTGTAGCTAGTAGCTATTACTTTTTAGGAGGAAAGCTAGGTGTCGCCATCCCTTTAAAGCCCCTTTTTTGGGCCCCGAAAGTCCATTGGGTTTTTTGGGCCCCGGTGGGCCCCAGAGGATCATAGCCGGTAGGGGGCCCTGGGGGTGGGTCTACGACGACTAATTACGGGGGGGCCCCGGCGAGAGAGAGAGAGAGAGAGAGAGAGAGAGAGAGGGAACCACAGAAAAAGACACTGCCACCACCGGCAGGGCACTCAAGCATGTATGGCATTTTAATCAGACCTCCCCTCGGTGGAGGGCTTCTGTGGATGTGTCGAACAATCCGGCAGTCCGTCCATTGTCTTCCCCCGTAGCCCTACCCTCCCAAAAGCCATCGATCCCTAATTGGTGCCCCCGCAGCGCGCAGCTATGACCCCCCAATTCTGGGGACTGGCCCAGGAGGGAAATTGGTTGGAAATCTACCCGGCTCGGCTAGGGGACACCAAATTAGAAGCGAGAGAGAGAGAGAGAGAGAGAGAGAGAGCGAGAGAGAGAGAGGAATGTAGTTTGTAGCCTTTAGTTAGCCAACCAAAACCAAGAAAACTGCCACCATGGGACGAATCACCGTTCTTCGGGGAGATTAGGTGCGGTGTGGGCCGTTAAAGGGACTGGCAAGTTAAAAAATGAATTTTGTGAATGCTGCTTCGATTGCCAGTCCCTTTAAAATCGTTCAGAGCTTGTGAAGCACCAATTCTACTCGACAGAAATGAGAGAGTGAGACAGAGAGAGAGAGAGAGAGAGAGAGAGAGAGAGAGAGCATGAGAGTGAGAGAGTGAAAGAGTGAGCGAGAGAGCGAGAGAGGCAGAGAGATACCCAGAAAAGATAGCGCGAGAGAGCGAGTGAGAGACGGTGCGAGAGAGCCAGAGAGTGGGAGCTAGAGAGCGCCAGACTGAGAGCAAGAGAGCGAGAGTGAGAGCAAGCGAGAGAGAAATGCCGAGAAAACGATAGCGAGCGTGATATAGAGTGAGACAAAAGTTTCACCTAGAGAAAGGAAGAGAGGGAGAGAGAGAACGATAGAGAGAGAGTGCGAGAAAGAGCGAGAGAGTACCACAGATAACGAGAGAGTCCAAGAAAAACCAAAAAAAAAGTGTGCGTACGTGGGGGGCAGCAGGAAAAGCGTGGCAAAAAGGGCCGCGGCTTGCCCCTGCCGCCCCGCCGGGAGGGCACCACGCAAAACGAATTTATTTACCCGTAGAACTGGGCTAGCATGTCGCCCCTTCAAAATGGGAATGTATAGAGGGCATTTAGAGGGTAACGTTGTAAGTTGGAGTATAGCGTAGTGGTTACGGTATGTGGGTATAGGAATTGAACGTACTTGTGACAGCCGATGGGTCGCGTGCCACAGGTGCGGATCACTTGGTTCGATTCGCGGAGGATGCCGACGAGGCAGACGGGGCCCTGGAAATGGGGGTTACTGGGGTTAAAGGGAGCGTGACAGCAAGAATTTGTCGATTTTGATGGCGTAATTGGTTGTCCTATGTAGTTTTAAAGGGAGGGCGACAGCTAAAACTCCTTTTCGTGTCGTACTTCTTTTCCCTGCTGTGATTAAAGGCGGCGGGGCACCTAGTACTCGTTTTTAACGTCGTGATTGATTGGCAAAGCTTTTTAAAGGCAATATAACAGCTAGAATTTGTCGCTTTTAATGGCGTAATTGGTTATCCCAAGAAAGCGTGAGGCGAATAAATCGTCATTTGGATGTCGTAATCGATTTATGGCTAGAAATATCTTCTTGATGCCGTAATCGGATGACCCAGGTATTTTAAAGGGGGTGAGACAGCTGGAATTTGCCTCGTAATTTGTTATCTCGTGTACTTTTACAGGCAGCGTGACAATCAACATCGATCAACATTTTCATGTCGTAATCGATTTTAAGACATCGTTTAAGGTGGAATTCGACCAATAAAGCACAAATTATGTTCGTTTACGTTTCTTTTAAATTTCCTCACCTCGCAGGCCCCGAACGGCACGCAGTGGTCGTCGGTGCAGTAGCATTTCAGCGCCTCACAACGACCGATGAGGTTCAGCATGAATATTAGGAATATTGAGGCCAGCGCGGGCGATGGTCGTCGCCGAAATCGGCCGCGCGGAGGCGCTGGGGGCGGAGGGTCTTCCTGAAAATATTTGAGCATGAATTAGCTAAGTTTAAAGCATCTAAAAGCTTTTTTGAACACCGAAATTTTCAGCATGGTTTTGTTTAGGCTTATTATAGGCTAAATTGGAAATTTAAAAAATTTAAAGAAAACCGAAGAGCTTCTCAGCCTAGAAAAAATTTAGGCCTGATCGAAGCCAAAAAACGAAGCCGAAGCTAAACGAAGCCACGAAGCCTAGCTAAGGCAAGCTTCAACCTAAACCAGAGCCTAAGCCCAAGCCCAAAAAAAATCCCCGGGCCTAACCTAAGCTAAACTATCACCAAACCTCACGAAGCCAAGTACGAGAGTAAGCCTAAGTCCAAGCCAAACCAAGCCAAGCCCAAGCCAAGCCTAAGCCAAGCCCAAGCCAAGCCGAATAAGCCCATAAAACAAACCTCGTGCGCCGGCCCTGCCACCAGCGGATCTCTCATAACGGCTCGTCTCCGGAATAAATTCAGATGACGTGCAGACCCTGTCCCCTGAATACCATCCTCAACACCATCCGAAAATTCAGGCCCATCCGAAGAAGTGAATTCAGAAGTGATGGTTGAGGTGGATGGAGAGTCGGTGCCCAGCCAGGGCATAGCTGTTGGTGTGTTGAAGGGGGGGAAAAGGGCCGACTGCCAGGGCCCCTGTGGGCCATTCTCAGGGCCCAAGGGCCCACACACCCCCCACCCCAGGGCCACGCCCCCCTTCCCCTTCTGCCATCATCATCTCTCACCCCACCACCACCAACGCATACACTCTACACACACATCCCAAAAAAGAGAGGAAGACGGGGGAGAGGACTCGAAAAGGATGGGTATTTCGGGATGGCTGCCGGAATCAAGTTTTTAATCGATTGCAATTCTGGAGGGGTCACTGCAGGCTTGCCTATGGAGCCATAAAAATCTGATTTTGTTTTTGAATTCCTAGATGACTTCTGCTAGCCTGCCCTGTAGCAATTTTGAATCTTTAAAAAAATAATTTAATTTTTAAAAGGTTGCTGACATCCGATAAAGTGTTTAGTCGTTAGAAATTCCTGAGAGGTCGCGGCTAGCTTTCCTTTGCGTCCAGGGAAGTAGCTGATCTCTGCTAGCCTGCTTTTCCTTCTAAAAAACCTAAATGGATGCGGTTTCCTCGAGTACCTCTGCTAGCTTGCCCTGTAGAATTTAAAGGTGTGGTGACAGTCGTGAACCAATTTCTAAGCAATCCATTTTGGTCCAGGAAAAAATTCGTTTTCCTTAATGACCTATGCTAGCCTGCCACAGCCTAAAACCCGGGCTTCTGATTCCGAATCAAATTTTTAATCTGTCCCATTCCTGAGAGATCTCTGCTAGCTGGCCCTAGGTAAGAGGACAAGCCACATTCATTTCCGATTCTAGAGCTAAAGCCGTGGGTCCTTAAAAACAGGGATCCTGACATTTCTGCCTCGAAAATCTCAGTTAATTCCTAAAGGGCCTCTGCTAGCTTGCCTTGTCGTTGATAGAAGTCAATGCCTGATATAAAACCCCTGAAATAAGCAGGCGTTTTATATCAATTTTTGGCGGCCAGAAAGTGTCGCGTGCGGACCAGATGGTGATGGCTATTTTTGCTGGCCGGTATGATCCGAGAAAAATGGCATGCCAGATGTTAGTTCGAAAGGAGCGGAACGGCTGGATAAAAATATCCGGAAAATATTCAATTGGCATAGACCGGAAGCTACAAAATACAATTTTCCTCGTTTAGGAATCGGTTAAGACATGAAATTGAGCTTAACCCAAGCCAAGCCTGGGCCTAAGCCAAACCGAAGCAAAGCCCGAACCTAACCGAAGCCAAACTGAAGCCAAGCCAACGTTCAACCCAAGCAAAGCCTATGTCTACCTAAGCCTAAGCCTAAATTATACCCCAACCTTGAAAAAGTCAGTTTCAGTTGATCCCTTCCCCCTCTTTCCAGCCGGTACCCCCGGAGTGACTCGGACTGCCCATTAGCACTTTTCAAGTGGCTCCTCCTCGGGCTTTTCGGCTATTGCCTCCGAGATCGATCTATGGCCCTGCAACGAGACCCGAGAATAAGAGACCCACACCAATGGGCAAATGAGACCAACGGGTCTGAATGTGCGAAATTACGCGCGCTTTGTGCATCGGCGCGTGCTTCCGATCTGGGCGTGCGCGCGCTTGCCCTCTCAGGGTTTCCTAATTATTCCGGGTGTCACCTGCGTGAGGCGAGCACGAGCTTACCTAAGCAAAGGCAAGCAATACTAACAAAAACCCAAGCTCGAACAATGTTGCCCCATTTGATACGGTAACACCAAAATCCCGACAGTCAAATCCCGGATGGCAAAAATGCCGAAAGTCAAGATCCCGAGACGTCAAAATGCCGATAGCCTTGATTCCGACAGTCAAAATACCGATAGGCTAGAATGCCGACAACCGAAAGCCCGAAAGTCAAGTTCCCGAAAGCTAAAATCTTGTGCGCCAAAGCCCACACAACAAAAACAGCGACACGCCAAAAATCCCGACAGCCGAAATCTCGACAGCCGAGATATCTGCAGGACAAAATGTCGACAGATCACATCGCTTTTCTAAAAGAAGCGGCACTCAAACCATGGTCAAGAAGTTTTCGGGGTTTTTGGTTTTCAGGATTATCGCTGGCGGGATTTTCGCTTTTCGGGTTTTTGACCTGTCGGGATTATGCCCAAAATTTGTTGGACAGCTATCGACACCTCACGTTCTAGGTGTGTGCCACTTCCTCCTCCCCCTCTCCTAGCAGCTTTAAAATGCGTCCAATTTTCGTGTGCGGCCTCTCCGCCTCCAAAAACCCAACTCTCGACAATGAACTTGTTGGCTTTTTGTGTGGCCATGGCTAGGGTAGCCCACTGGAAAACAATGGAATCCCGGGTGAAAGGGGCAAAAGCCCACGAATTTTTCGAGGTTTTTGGGTTGAAAACTGGCGACTGCGGCTGTAGTAAAGGTTAGCAGAGCTAGGGAAATCCCGAATAAACGCAATATTTGCACCTTAAAGGCTCTACCAACGGAAAAACGCAAAAAATGAATAATGCTGTCGTCAAAAATCACTGCTAGGTTGCCCGTTTTCTCAGAAATCGCTGCTAGTTTACCCCTTCTAATTCTTCCAAAGAGCCCTGCTAGCTTGCCCATTTCCTAACGGAACTCTGCTAGTTTTCTCCAGCTTTCCTCCAGGATATCTGCCAGGCTGCGCCCGTATCCCCAAAGATCTCCGCTAGCCTGCCCTTTTCCTAAAACAATTCTGCTAGCTTCACTGTTTCTTCAAGGATCTCTGCTAGCCTGCCGCGGCCTCTGTCAAGGGCCTACTGCTTTCCTCACAAATCTCCGCTAGTTCGCCCCAGCTTTTTTCAACGGTCTCATCTAGCCTGCCCTGCAATTCCTCAAAGAACTCTGCTAGTTGGCCCTTTTCCTCAAAGATCGCTGCTAGCCAGCCTCGCCAGACAACCCAGAAGTGAGTGCTCTATTTTCCCGGAAAAGCTTAGCCAAGTGTTCCTTTAGAGCTATACACCCGTCATGGTTTCCCCAATTATTTCTGGTGGCTTCTGGCAAGCCTGGGCAAAAACCCGGCTGTGAAAAGCCTAGTGGGATAGGGCGGGGGGGGTAAGTGGGGTCTCAATTTGCCCCCTAGGGCCACACTCTTATGCAAACAAACGATCAAAAAATGAGGGGCCGCGGGCCCTAATTGGAAAAAAGATGCATATGAGACTCCGGGAGAGCGTGAGGGTTATTTTACCGCCCCGCTATTTTCATATCAACGGGGATGTGGGGTTGGAGAAGCCTTAGGAGATGTAAAATGACGCAAAGAATCTCTGCTAGATTACCCGGCTTCTGGATTCCTCAAGGATCTTTGCTAGTGTTTGCCGGAACGCCACAATGATCTCTGCTAGCATGCCCTGGGATTCCACAAAGAGCACTGCTACCCGGCCCTTGGCTTTTTGCAAATTCTTTGCTCGTTTATGCCAGATTTCCTAAAGAATCCTTGCTAGCCTCCCTTTCCTGGTCCTCCTCAAGGACCCTGGCCAGCGTTCCCTGGGACTCCTAAACGATATCTGCCTGCATGCCCTGTACCTCCTCAATGGTCTCTGCTAGCCTACCTTAGGATTCCACAAGAATCACTACTACGGTGCCAGCCTCGTGGCTCCTCAAAAATGTTTGCTAGGATCCTTCGATCCTCCCCAGAAACCGCCAATTATCTTCCTCGCTCCGCAAAGGTTTCTGCTAGCATGCCGTCACCTTTCCCAAAAATATCTGCTATCCAACGACGAAGTCCCTAAAAATCTCTGCTGGCTAGCCCTCGACCTCCTCAATGATCTCTGCTAGCCTTCCCCAGGATTCTTCAATGATCACCGCTAGCTTGCCCAAATCTTCCCCAGGGATCTCGGCTATCCCGAGCCTCCCCTATATTTTACCCAATTTCCCTGCATTGGCGCGTGGGCCCGGATGGCCCGTGGCCATAGATCAGGCCAACTTGCCTGGGGTCTCCACGCAAAATTGGGTCCGTCATGTGGAGATTGGTCGTGTTTTTTGGGGTCTGTCGCTCTCTCTCTCGCTCTCTCTCTCTCCCTCTCTCTCTCGCTTCCCCCGTCGACATCCCTGATCTATTGGCCGACATCGAGGAGGACCACGGCCAGCCATTTTGTGAGGGGCACAGGTGCTCGCGTGTCCAGAGGATCGCCTCGGAATCCTGGCTCGCCGGATCGGGACCAATGCATTAATTCGGAGCGGCCAGCAGGTGCGGCATCCTTGGTTTTTACAGAAATTTATGGCCCGGTGGCGGCTGGAATTCAGGCTTGTGGAAAGAGCATTGAGGTCTAGGCTTTCAGGTTCCTTTAAAGAGGCCGGCAAGTCAGGACTATGGATTTTACCGGGCATGGATTCCACGCAGCGGCTGCGCCGGCCCTTCCAAGGCGTTCAAGCGGCGTACGCTTTGTGTTCCGCGACACGGAAAAATGCGTAACCTCGACTTCCTCCTCCCTATAAATATCTAACCTATTTGAAACAACCGCAGAAATGTCGCCACAACCCGTTTGGCAAAAAGCAAAAAATTTGGCACGGACGGGACTCAAACTCGGACCTTCTGCGTGGGAGGCAAGCGCACTACCAATTGGCCAAGGTGTATTTGGACCCGAACTGTGTTGTAACCCCCGTAGAAAGCCAAAAACCGGCTTCTGGTGCCCAATTTAAAATAGAACTAAGAACGTTTTTGACGGCGTTTTTCGCGTTTTTAGGCCTGCCACGCCTTTTTTACTCTAAAATGCAGCCGAAAAACGTGTCGTGCGCCGGCGCTAGTTTTTGGTGTGGGTGTGTGTCTGTTTGTCGCTTTCCATGTCTTTCTGTCTGTCTGTTTGTCTGTCCACTTGTCCATTTGTCGGGCCGGCGGCTTGGTATGCATGTTTTTCACAAAGAGGCGGGCAGGGGCTTGTGATTGACGCGGCTGTTCCGGGAACATGTAGGGGGAAAAGCAAGCCCGACACGACGACATGGCAAAGCAAATGAGGGACAAATTTTAGTGGAGAGAGAAAGCGAGAGAGAGAGCGAGAGAGCGAGAGAGAGAACCACATATTGCCAAATCATTTCTCCTTGAAAAACTTTATTCGCCAAAAAAATCGCCGCTTCGCGGGGGGTTGGTGTACTTGTTGAGGGCGATGGAGTCGTCGAGTAGCGATCGGGGAGTGGTGGTGCCGTTCTATTTTTTCTTGAAGATGTCGTCGTTGACGTTGGCGAGCGTCTGGTACTGCGGATCCTTCGCGTCCGCCTTGTTCACCTGGAAAGGAGCGTTAGAAAAGCCAAAATCTAAGCCTAAGCCTAAGCCAAGCCTATGCCAAAGCCCAAGCCTAAGCTTAAGCCCCACTAACCTTTCCAGGTGCCTTGAACTCCTTTTTGTCCTTCTTCGGCGGCACCTTGGCGAAGATGTTCGTGTCGAGGTGGGCCAGCGTCTGAAAAAAATCCCGATTTTTCAGGGAAAGCTACCCGCAACAAACTACAAAATACACCAAATTACGCGAAAGCCCCACCTCGTACTGCGGGTCCTTGGCGTCGGCCTTGTTGACCTTCTCGGGGGCCTTGAACTTCTTCTTCTCGGGCCCCTTGTTCGGGCCGAACACGTCGTTGTCCATGCCCATAAGCGTCTAAAGAAGCCCGATAGGCAAGAGTGTGCTCATCTACCGCATAGTTCGGGTCCTTGACGGGGGCCTTCTGCTCGACGTCTTCCGGCTTCTTGAACTTGTCCTCCTGCTTCTCCTTCTCCTTCTTCTCCTCCTCCTCCTTCTTCTCTTCCTCCTTCTTTTCCTCTTCCTTTTTCTCTTCTTCTTTCTTTTCCTTCTCTTTCTTCTCTTCCTGGAATTTGTTTAAAGGTAGAAAAATGGAAAAGCTGCTTACCTTTGACTTTTTCTCGCTCTTCTCCTTCTTCTCCTCCTCCTTCTTTTCCTCCTCTTTCTTCTCTTCCTCCTTCTTCTCCTCCTCCTCCTCCTTGGTCTTCTTCTTGGGCGTCTTCGGGGTGACGGGCGGTGCGGGCGGGAGAGGTTTCTTCGTGTAGACGAGCGTCTGCTTTGTGTATGGGGCTCCCATCTGAAAGTGAGGTTTGAATGTGGGTCAGGCCTAAACCTAAGCCTAAGCTTAAGCCCAAGCCCAAGCTTTAACCGACCTCTCCAAGCTTCTTCTCGCGCACCTCCACCTCAAACTCATTAAGATCCGGGTCGAACTTCAGCCGGTCGCCGGCCTAAAAACACTGCAAATCAACTCCAAACCCCAAAACCCACGATGCGTAGCGCAAAGTTGGAGATCTGGGTCGTCTGCGCGTAGCGGGCCACCTCTTCCGCTCTTTGAGAGATTGTTAGCAACCGGTCGAGCAGCTGAAATTTAGCTGTAAAAGTCGGCTTCATCCCCAATGGTCTCTGCTAGCCCTCCTCATCGGTCTCTGCCAGCCCTCCTCAATGGTCTCTGCTAGCCCTCCTCAATGGTCTCTGCTAGCCCTCCTCAATGGTCTCTGCTAGCCCTCCTCAATGGTCTCTGCTAGCCCTCCTCATCGGTCTCTGCCAGCCCTCCTCAATGGTCTCTGCTAGCCCTCCTCAATGGTCTCTGCTAGCCCTCCCCAATGGTCTCTGCTAGCTACCTGTCCCAGTGCACCATAGATGATCCAGAAGAAGCCGTGGACGAGCAGGGGAAGCAAGCAGTTCTCCAGTGCCGTCGCTGAACATTTGAAATCTTTGCATTAGAAATTAGCATTCGCACCGGCGACCGTTATCAGGTACATCATTTTCAAATCCATGGTGACAGTGGAAATTGGGGGGAATAGCCGATTAGAAATGAATGCAGTGGGGATGGGACCGCGGGGCTATGTTCTCGAAAGGCACGGTGATTTCCGGAAGTTGTCGGTATGCATGCAGAGATGGTATTCTAATTATTTTCAGATGGCATTCCGGGCCTTAACATTAAAACTATTTTTTCTTTTATCTCTTACACTTATTATATTTTAAAGTTTTCTAAAGAAATTTAAGAAAGAAGTATTTTAAGAAAAGCTGCTTTTTTCAGTTCTTTATTTTCGTTTCTTTGGTTCCGGAAAAAATGGTGCTTTCGCGTTAGCGGGGGGTAATTTTCCCTAAGAGTCCAGAAATGCCTAGCGATATACTAGGCGTTCTAATAAGGTTTTTAGCAAAATCTAGCTATACTTCAAGGCGAAAAACTATTTTAAAAACTTCAAAAAAATTGATGGAAATTTTGGTCGAAAATCTGCCAGTTTGGCTCGAAAAATCTATTTTTTTTCTGATTTTTCACGATAATTTGTAAAGCTTTCGCGTTTGAAAAATAGTAAAAGTATGATGTAACAATATTTCCTTTATTTGTCTTAAAAAACGTGATATCAAAGAAGAAAAAGTTTGTTTCCACGACGTCAATGCGAAAGACCGTACCTCCGTATCGCGGCATGATTTCTTTTGAGAATCACTTAATTAAAATTTGTTGATTAAACTTTATTAAATACATCATAATCTTTCCAAAAGTTCGGCGACTCCGTTGGCATCCTCTGGACGGGATGACGGAGCGGAATGGTGAGGCAGACGCAGTGAAGGCAGTGAAGTCGAGGCGGGCAAGCGCCTTATAGAGAAAAATTCGTTTTGTAATAGGGCATCGGCGGAACTTCTAAATTGACAGAATTTTTACATTAAAAACCCCTAAAAATTCCACCTAAGCGTCCCGCAGAGCCGCAACTGCATCTTGAGCACAGCGATAAACTGTGGAGACGCGCCGGGTACTGTAAAAGTTTGAGTTTATAAAAACGGTTCTGGTGCGTTAGCGGGGGACATCGGGCGAGGCCACGCCCACTCTCCGCCCGCTAGAGAACCAGAATCTCAAAACCCACCAATCGGTGACCAATTCTCCGTCTCATATCGCTCTTCAAATATTATTTTCTGGCTGTCCGGCATCTAAGGCTGTTTTATTTATTTAAGTTAAAAGCCTTTTTAGCAAAATTTAGCTATTTTTTAACAGGCAAAATTCATTAGGAAACTTTTAAGCTCAAAAATTCCTAAATTCGATCGGAGCAGTTTTGGTTCAAAATTCGCGATTTTTAGTTATAAATTTTGAAATTCGGATTATTTGACTTTTTAAAAAACAAACAATTTAGCAACCTTTGTCTATATTCGAAAAACTGGATCCTAGGGAAAAATCCTTCCCCCCGCTAATGCAAAAGCTCCAATAGCTTGAAATTGCACCCCACCGATCCCCAGCCGGGCCAATTCTCAGCCGTCGGCGTGCCGAGCAGCTCGAATATTTTGGCAATCTGGTCAAAATCGTTTCGACCCTGAAGTATATTTTTCCATGGAGTTAAAGAGCAACCTTCCTACCGTAAAAAGCGGGCATCGGTTCCAGAATTCGGCCAAAATGCACCCGGTAGCCCACAGATCGACGGCCGGCGTGTAGCGGCGAGTGCCAAAAAGTAATTCCGGGGCGCGATACCACCGCGTCGCCACCTAAAACACATATAAATATATTTAACATTTCTAAGTCTAAAAATACCATGCTAAACCTTAAAAAGTCTCCAAAAATTTTAATTTTTTGGTCAGAAAACTATGAAAAAGAGACTGTAATTGGCTAAAAACGTTTTAAAAGTGTTTAAAAAATGCTGTATAATGTTGTAATAAGCGGAAAATGCTTAAAATGTTATAAAATATTGTAGATTTTGGTACGATACTATTAATATAAAAGGTTTTCGCTTAATTGCCCTTCTAAAAAATTGCTCCACACTACGGAAACGCCAATAATTCCTAAAATTCACTGCAAGCCGGCTTAGCCTCCAATTACCTGTTCTTCATATTCCCGATCCGGCTGATCCGGAAAATACAGGCACGCCTGCCCGAAATCGGCAATTTTGACGATATTGGTGTGGCTGACGAGGATATTCTCGGGCTTCAGATCCTGAACAACTTATCTTTTCAAAATGGGAAATTTCGCGACAAACCCTATGCATAATGCCCAGCCGATGGAGGTATCGGACGCCCTTTAGCAGCTGTGAAAAGTAGAACCTTGCCGAGCACTCGGTATGTGGGCGTTCTGTGTCCATAATCGTTGCCTAAAGGAATAAAAATTAAGATTTTCGGTTCTAATCCTGTTTCTTATAAGGGCAGATATATCTATTAATGTAACAGTAAAGATTTTAATAGTGTTTTCAGCAAGTAAAGAATGAATGAAATCGCCCACTTTTAACGTTTTTGCCATAAATTCCATGACCATCGTGAGCGTGTCCTGGCTGCAGAAGATGTCCAGCAGCTTCACGATCTAAACCGGGTTACCGAGATTTTTATGGAACGAACATGGCGATGGTGGCAGTTTCTGAGCGTAGAAAATTCTCTCAAGATGTCGAGCCGCGATCGGGAACGCAGGTTCACCTTTTTCAGCGCCACAACCTCCGAAGTCTAAATCCGGATTAAAGGGCTGGAGAAAGATGGAATTGCTGAAAGAGCAAAGAGGGTCGCACCGGGCGGGGGTCGAACCAGGGATGGTCCGTCCCGCAGTCTTTGAATTTTTTTACCACCAAGCCTACCTGTACATTTCTGGCCTTCAAGACGACGCCGTACGAGCCCTGCCCAATTCGGCTGATGATCAGGTAGTTGTCCATGACATTTTACAATTTTTTGTAGTATTAAAGCTCCAGCAGATCGCCAAAAGTTTATTTGTCCCCGGCCCCTTCAGGTTGCCATGGTAATGGCGTCCGATTTTTCGGGGTAAATTATGCGGTTTTCGCCCAAAGGACCTCAAATTTTCGCTAAAATATCGTGGCGCAGCTTTTTATATCGTATTTACTTTATTTCTTCCTTTATTTTTAAATACTGGTTTGTTAAATTCGCAACTTTTAATATTAAGCTCGTTTCCGTAACACTACTACCGCCACATGGACGTACTGCGCCGTCAACAAGTGGACTCGCCGGATTTTTCTCTCTTCTAAAATTTCTAAAATTTGCTAAAACAATTTCTTTTCTAATAAAGTTTCTTAGAGGTTATTACATTTGCTTCAAAGATCCTTTCCAGGCGATGCTCCAAAATGTCTCCAGACTCGGCACCCCGATGAGATCGTATTTATGCAGCACGCGGCCCATGTCGAGTTCAATAAAGGTAGCTTTTCCTTATCTGACACATAAATCCTCATTACTAGGCATTGGCGAAACCGAAGCAATCTTTTGAAGAAGCTCTGCACCGTGGGCCCGATCAGCGGGATATTACGTATGAGAGTCATAGCTTTTTTTATCGAAACCTTTTAGGACAATGGATATCCTGGAAGAGCGCATTCGACGGACAGAGCAAGTGCGCGAAATTACCATCGGAGGACAGAAGCAAAAGTGGAATTATAGATCTGAGGTTTGGAAAAGGTTATTTGGGCTTTAAATTCTGTCTAGATGGTGAACAAACATGGGTTGGACAACGATCATCGCTATATTTGGATGGTCTATGCGGGGATCATCGTTTTTGGATTTGGTGCCTTCGTTTGGGTGAAGTCGAATGTCGTCAAGAATCGCCAGATCGAGATGCAGGCAGGTTTTTCGTGTTTGGTGGCCCTTTTTGTGTGCATTACGGGTAGTACATAGTGCATAAAATTACGGGATTTCAGAATAAAACGCAAAAATCTTTATTTCAGGAACGCGAAAAGATCCGTAGAAGTATGAACTTGATCGGCGAGGATCGAAAGAAGATTGGCGTGATCGAAGAGTGATGCCGGTGCCTGATTTTAGAATTCTAGATGTATTTATTAACATCAGTATTTGTGTGTTTTGTTTGAATGAATTGTATAGGTGCTGCAAGTCTGTTTATTGTACAAAACGATTAAGGAAAGCTGTTTATTATGAAATTCTCAAATACACTTGTAGTGGGAGACCCGTTGTGGTGGCTGTTCAATACATTTGACAAACGCGAAATTCAGAGAGCTGCCGAGAAGCTGGGCAGCGAACCCGTGGTGTTTTGTGCGTACTCGTTTTCCGAGTATATCTAAAGCGGAAAACTGAAAATTTCGGCGTTATTTCACCTCATTGACCATCGTTTCCGTCCTTGGTGTTTGTAGCGGAAGTCCTAATGCAGATCCGCGGCGCTAAAGTTTTTAGGCTTTCATGATTCCGTTTCGAGGTGGACTTACCCGTCCATGCACTGGGCATCTCTGCTGCATCAATGGCCGGCTACCCGCTAGTGTTGCCGCTTCATAACTGGGTGGCAGGCTTTCTACCGAAGCGGCCGTCTAAAAGAATACGAGTTTTTCACCCTGGGATCCGGTCTTGAATAAAAGCCTCGTGGCGGTTCTAACTTTTTTATATTCCTAATGGTAAAAGAAAGTGGTAAAAAGTCTATTTTTCGGCCAAATTGAGCAAAATTGCTAATGGTTACATACTTTTCATTTTTCTCGGTATTTTCTACTTGATCAAAAAAATAAAAAATGTTTCTTAAGCGGTACTATCGATCTTCTGGGAAAAAGTTCGGAAATGCCAAGGAGCATTGTTTCTTTCTGCTTTTTCATGAGCTTTTCCCAACCTACCCGTAAAAGATCGGCGTACGTCGGAAGGCTTTCCTTGCTGCCCATCGCATTACGTGCCAACCGCCTGCCCGGGTCCCTAGAGAATGCGGGCAATGCCTTCCAGGAAAACCCGGATGAATAATACCGGCAGCAGCCATGGTGTGGAGGTGGCGCCAGGCAGGGGAACGAGTTGGGAATGTTGGCGAATAGCGAGGAGAATTGTGAGGAATCCATCTGAATTAGAAAATTAATTTTTTCGCGGTTTCAGTACCGATGCCCTCCTCCGCCTGCGCTCCTTCCGCTTTTTGGCGATCATCTTGGCGCATTGCAGGAACAGATTGATCATCGTCCCTAAAAGGTCGGTCTAGGAACTTGTGTGTTTTTATAGTTTAGTTTTATAGCAAACTTTTGTATTTGTATAAGCTGAAAAACGAAAAAAATCTGCCTCCCCCACCTGCAACGACGACGCCCAACAACCAAATCACCGGAGCCCAGCGGAAAATGTCTTCGGCAGCTACCTGAAAAGTGGGTATAGAAATTTCGGTTCTTTCGCATTATCGGGGGGACAAACGTTTTTCTAAATTTCCAAGTTTCGAAACGTTTTTGAGCAGCCCCTTAACGTAAAAATACAAAAACGAGATTTTTGGCCAAAAATGGCCGATTTTCGATAAAATTTAAACTGAAACATGTTTTAAAGTTTTTTGTGATTGTTTTTCCACTTGAAATACGGCGAAATGTTGCTAAAAACATTTTCAAAACAATTACTGACTTACTATATGGACCTTACGGAACCCCCCCCCCCCCGATATTGCCAAAGCACCGAAATTTCATACAATAAAAATGAAATGAAAACTTTTCATGGCATGGCTGGGGCCCGGAAGTGAGCGCGCGCGTCTGGGATATCAATCTTCTGCCCGAAATGTGGGAGGGGCCAAAACAAAAAAGGGGCGTTATCCTGCTCAACGCCAAGCCAAAAGACGACGGGAAGAAGTAAGGGGCAAGAATCACGAAGTCGTTGCTTGTATCTACATGTAGTATTCTGGATTCCAGTAGCCTTTTTAGGGAACGCGAAGAGGGCCAAGAATAGGGGCTCATTTTGTCCGGATACGTCACCACGCCCCCTTAAAAAGGAGAAGAAGAAGAAGAAGTCAATCACGCTGCGGTTCAGCGCTGATGGCCGGCTTTTTAGCGGTGGTGGCGGGGGAGTGGGGAAATGTGGCCGTTCGCCTATTGGACCGTGGAGACCGAGGGCAAGTACATCTTTGTCTAGAAACATTACTTGAAGCCGCGCCATCAGCACCAGGATTCCGATCAGGAAAAAGACGGCGGCCAGCAGGATAAGCCGGCGCATTTCATCGTACGAGCGGTCGATTCGTAGCCGTAGTTCTCTGGAAAAGTGAGGGTTAGGTAAAATTGATAAAATAAAGCGGTTTTTTGCAATAGAAGGGCCCTAATTTGTTGCTATGCGTCCATTTAGTAAGCCTAGCTATGTAATAGAAGTTTTTTTAACAAAATAGCTATATTCCAAGCGGAAAAACGACTTGGGGACGTATAAAAATGCCGAAAATGTAAATTTTCGATCAAATTGTCAACCGTTGGTCGAAAAATCGGTGCTTTTGCAATATCAGCGGGGCCGAATTCCTTTCCTATAAGTCCAGAAAGGCCTAAAAACTAAATACACAATATTTTAATAGCGTTTTTAGTTACTAGAGCTAGAGGAATTCCAAATCAATCGAAAAATGGAAAGTTTTTATCGAAAAACCGTTATTTTTGTATTGTTTAATAAAATTTGTAGTTTTTACGTTTAGGAATAGTCAAATACCGTTTCAAACCAATTACTCGATTTAGTTTAGAAACTTTTATCGTAAGAAAAATAGAGCACGCCGTGAATCTCATGCCAGTTTTCATGCTCAACAAGCAAAATCCCTATTTTCACGTAATAAAAAGAATAATAATCTATAATATAACAAAATAACAATAAAACATACTGATAGTTCTCTTCGTGCTGATTGTAGATCGAATGTTCTTCATCGAGGTCGCGCATCGTTCGGTCGAACCCTGCAAAAAAGTAAATATTTGACGGGCAAGAGGATTATGGTAAAGCCAGGAAATTTGGGGGTAATTGATCAAATGAATGTGATGGGTGTTGCGTGCGGATTTTGATCACAGAAAACGGCTGGGGATGAGGGTTGGGTTGAGTGGCGGGTATACATGTTTGTCTCCGGAATCGAGCCACAAATTGAGTGCGCTTTAGGTTCGAGATTCTTTGGTACTGTACTGTTAGCGGAGGTGGGATTTCGGGGGAAATTTTTTTGTTTTCCTCTTTTACCTGCATCTTAATAATGTAAATTCTATTTTTATACTATTTTTTAGTTTTTGATCTTTGGAAAGCTCGAAAAAAATCGTAGAATTTTTGAAGTTGTTAAAATTTTACCCATTAATTGACTCAGGCAACGTTGTAAATGTTTTTTTTTGCTATTCCTAAATGGAAAAACTTCAAATTGTCCTAAAAATCCAAAAATCCCCATTTATCACCAGAAACGGCCGATTTTCGATGAAAATGTCGACTTTTTAAATGTTTAAAAACATTTTTGTATAGTTTTTTTATTTAAAATAAATTTAAGTTTTGTTAAAAAACTATTAAAATACTTGCTATTCGATCACTAGGCAATATCAACTATAATAATTTTCTTGACGCGTCTGTCTGTCCGTCCGTCCGTGTGAAGCCGAATTCAACTCGAAGGGGAAAGGAGCCAGAGCTTAGCTCTCTTCGGATTCGGATAGAGCGCCATCGGAAACCCCCAAACTGATAAAAAAATTATGAAAAACTTTTAGTTTAAATTATTAAAATTAACTTTGAAGGTGGCGCCTTAATAAAACGAGTGGCGGCCCCTCTCCCGGGAGGCCACGCCCCCTTCCCCTCGCCCCTCTTCGCCAGCCCCCCGCGCCCAGATAGCTTTTTTAAGTTACTTTACTACTTTTTAATACTTTTTAATTATGTTAATTAAATATTTAAATCATTTAAAGTATCTGAAGCCATCAGGAAGGTATTTAGGTAGTTTTTGAAGGGGATTTCAGCCATGGGGGGTATCTGAAGCCATCAGGAAGGTATTTAGGTAGTTTTTGAAGGGGATTTCAGCCATGGGGGGTATCTGAAGCCATCAGGAAGGTATTTAGGTAGTTTTTGAAGGGGATTTCAGCCATGGGGGGTATCTGAAGCCATCAGGAAGGTATTTAGGTAGTTTTTGAAGGGGATTTCAGCCATGGGGGGTATCTGAAGCCATCAGGAAGGTAGTTAGGTAGTTTTTGAACGGGATTTCGGCTATGGGGGGTATTGATGGAGGTAGGAAAGGATGTGGTGGAGTGGGACATGTAGGGTAGCCCGAAGGCCAGATGGTTGCAGTCGCGAAGCGACTGTAACCATCTGGTAAAGCTATAGGATAAAATTAAGTCCGCGATAAACCCCCTCCCACCCCCGATAATGCAAAAGAACGTCCAGTGGAGAAAAAGTATTCAATGACGCAAAAAATACGGCACGGAAAGGGTCTAAACACAAAAATGAGGTTTACCAGATAAGCGTTTAAAAGGAAAATAAATTGCAATAGCTTTTAAGCTCAAATTTAACCATTTAAAAACCTAAAAAAAGCAAGAGCACTACAAAGAAAAAATAACAGTTAGGAGATTGGCCCAATTTCCGGTGCAACAGCCCGTTTTTTCAAGCGAGAACCCCTGAAAACCGTGGGCCGGCGTGCTGGACTAGATTTGACCTCGACACTCGAGAGCACACCGATGTCGCCCCAAATGGGCCGAATCACCTGGCCGAGAGCGCGCAAACGCCCCCAACGGTAGATGATCATCATGCACAACATGGACGGGGGATTATCATAAGCCGGGCCCATGCTGGCGGTAGCCGGTTGTTGTCTGTCACGGCGGGACAAAAAAAAAGAGATCGAGAGAGGAGGAGCAGGAGAAGGAGGGGAGGAGGAGGACCACGTGGGTACCGAGTCAAGGGCAAACCATTTGGCATCCAGTGAATATTTGTTGAGAATGAGGATGAAATGGAGGAGGAGGAGCAGGAGAAAGAGGAGGATGAGCAGGAGAATGAGAAAGGGATAGGGGATGGGATGGCAAGTGAAAACGGAGAAACACACACCACCCACAACTCTTTGATCCCCTAAATTCGCAGCTTTAAAGGTACACTAACGTCTCGTTGGTTTGGTTACCGGCCGGTAACCGTCCGCGGGATAGCAAACAGGGTTACGGTAGGGCTCGCCGCGGAGCAAAACCGATCCCGGACCACTCGCCTGGGGCAAGCGCTTTCGACCACTAGGCCATGGGACAGACGGGAGAGGGGAGAGGGGAGGGGGATAAGAAGGGTCGGGGCTTGCTGAGGCCAAGAGCCCGAATTCCCGACCACGAACCTAATTTTTGCACGAGATTTTAGTGTAC